>JAYRCH010000592.1:0-201764 GCA_037179445.1 Phengaris alcon alcon
TGTACGTTTTATTTTCAGCTCTATCCCCTAGTCCCGGCCTCATTGATAAACATATTTACACCACGGATACGCTGCTGTCTTTGTCTGTCAAGTGGCTTTTCCAACGTATCAATGAAAGAGGGCAAACAAATCGTGGATTAGCGCGTCCGTGGTGTAAACATTTTTATTAATAAGGGGGGGAGAGGTATTAGGTAAGTAGGCGGTTTAAGCGGCTGGAGGTTCAAGCGGAGATTTAAGCGGCGCGGCAGTTGCGGGTGGTATACACGTATGCCGGGAGTACATTCATCAACACGCTCGCGTGCCGGGCTCAGCCAGCCATCCTGGAATAAGTTTTTCATAATAAATAGGTAGTTTTGTAGGTACGAATTATATTACTGGTGCAAACGTCATGGGCACTGTTGGGGATATTCATTATACGGGCAACATTTTTAGGGCAAACACTAAAACTTAAAAACACGATCTAGCTAGGTCTGATCTCTGGGAAGCTGCACATTTTAAGCTATATAATATGTTTTTCCTTTCGTCGTGCAATATATCAACAATTTCGTCTCTATTATGTCAGTCCGATTGGCAGTTTGTTATGCGTGTGTGTAATTTTTGCTTTGTTCGAAAATTAGGAATGTGGTGGGTTCGAATCCCGGTACCAGATAATTATTTTTGTGATTCTTTTTATTTTTTAAATTTATCAGAACTCCGAGCAAAGCTCGGTTACCCAGGCACTATGAATTAAATATCATACATGTACTATCAGGGAATCTGATTTATAAGCAGATTGACTGTTGTCACATTTTGTACGTATTATTGTTATTAATATGCTACGAATAACAAAATAGTATTGTTATTCGTAGTTAATATTAAACTGACAATTGTATTGTGCCTGCATGTCGTCGTTGCAATACAAATAGATTATGAGAACACTCTACCTGCTTATGAATTAGATTCTCTGATAATGATCTCTCTTAGTACAATTACTTAGTAGTTTTTTGTGACATTCGCAATCAACGAACTTCATTGCGCACCACCTATTAAGTTAACTTTAAAAGAAACTCTGAAAATGTTATGATTTGAGAACTTTACCACCGAACTGTATATATAATGTACGCATCGCCTTAGTTTTCGAGAAGCCATTTGAATATCGTGGTCCCAATTATAGAGCGCGGGATTGATCGTTTCGTGCGATAACATCAACACGGGCTTTCATGTATGTATGTGTTATATTTTCAACGAAACTCCATACAATAATGTAGGTACGTTTTACACACGATCACGGAAGACCTCGGTATAGAGACAGGCAATGTTAAAGTGTTTTAATTGTTAAGTCGCATTTTAATAAATAAGTCTTGTAAAGTTCCTTTGGGATCTATTAAAACCACTTGCTTTTCATTTTCTTTAAACGTTGATTTACTAATTACTTCTACGAAGGCATGGAAATATAATATACAAAACACATTATCTTATACTTTAAAGGAGATAATCTTGTATATATTATTAATTATATAATCGGAAACTCAAATACCACTCCAAGTATTTTCATGAAATTTAGCACACGCCCAGTTTTGGAGGAGAAAAATAGGTCTAGTTAGGTATTATCCCTGGGTAATTGGACATTTTAAGCATTAAATATGTTTTTTCTTTCGATGCGCAAAATGTTACGAGTGATTTCGATGTCTTAATTTCAAATCTGGTTGCCGGGCTGGATACATTGGACTTTTTGCATTGTTGGCAAATTGGTGTCTCGAGTTCGAATCCCGGCCCGACGAATATTTTTGTGATTCTTTTTATTTCTTTTTTATTCTTCTTCTTTAATTTAAGGGCAGGGCCCTTGTCGGTGGGCCCATTTTTTTCTATCCTCCACTAGCACCTTCTCTATAGGACATGACATTTATATTCTCTACAAGTTGACTAATATAGTTTTTCCCTGGCCTTCCCCTATCCCTCTTTCCTTCTATCTTTTCTTATAATATTTTCCTCATGAATGTGTCATATCTTATAAGATGCGCAATCATATTTCCTTTCTATTTCCTCTTCTATTTTCTAGAGTTTTTAATATGTTTCTCTTTCTCCTATCTTCTGTAGCACTTCTTCGTTAGTTTTCTTTTCCTTCCAACTTATCCGCTGCATCCTTCTCCAGCACCATATTTCAAACGCTTCTAATCGTGCCCTATCCCTACTTCTCATTGTCTAGGACTCGCTACCATATAAATCTAAACTCCAGATGTATGTTTTTATTAGTTGCTTATTTACTTTAATTTTTACTTTTGATGTTAAAAATTGATTCTTTTTATTGAATTCTCTCTTGGCTATTGCAATTCTAGTGGTAATTTCCGCAGTACATCTGGAGTCGTCACTTATTATACAAGTCGACACTTATACTTAGGTATCTGAATTTATTAACTCTCTCTATTGTGTTTCATAGTTTCATAATCGTTAGTTATCCATGGTCACTCTGTCGTCTATCCGCTACAAGATATTTTGTTTTTGAAAAATTTATGTTCATTCCATATTTCGAAACTATTGTGTTCACGTGATAAAGGAGTTTTTGTAGTTGTTCTGTGCTCTCAGCTACGATAGCTATGTCATCAGAAAAATATAATAAGTTAAAAACGCCTAATATTTTATAAATAGCAACTCATCTCATGCCGTTACGTTCTGCAGGTCATATCATCGTATGTATGTGTAATTTTCATACTTCGCAAACGCACACACCCATGAATATCGACATGATTATATAGCGAAACTCCCGCGGCAGGCGATGGCTCTCGGCTATCCGATCGCTTCCGAAAACCGCCGAACTGGCTTGTCGGAAATTATTCGTTGCATATAATGGGAGTAAAAATAATAGACGGAAATCTAATAAATCACGTATGCACATTATGCATTTTTATTTAGAAAGGTTTTATTTGTTTAGATAGAAGAAACGTTTTGTGTTTCGCGGGGGCCATATTGCATATTTCATGTGATAAGCATTGTTTACAATTTAATCGCTCCAGTTTATTTATAGTTTTCTTAAAAAAAAATTCATTTTAACTTTTGAAAGTGTGTACATTTAACAGTTTATTACTGAGTTTCTATAATAATTGTAGTGATTTGCTTTTACTAGTGCGTTTGTTTTTTTTTTTTAAATGTTATTTGATTGTGAGGTTTGTGTTGAAAATGTGTGTATATTAAAAATTAAAAATAACAAGTTCTCACAATTGTCATTCAGTGAAAAGATTCATATTCTGTCTAAAGGTAGGTGTGTACTCGAGTTACAACAATGAAACCAGCAAAAAAATAATGTAACTCGAAAATTTCATGTTAAAAGTAATGAAACGTATAACTAGCCGTGTGGTTGTGTACACAGGATTAAATTATATTGTTTTCCTTGCATATTATTTAGTAATTTAGTAATTTACATCGGGATATAGTAATCTCAAGTAACCGGAACCTTGAATATGTGAAAATTGAAGCTGACTGACTGGTGAGTAGTTATAATATTTTAAAATATGCTTATTATTTTACTTATTAGATTTTCTTCCGCCGCGACGATCGATCGCTGTTTTGTCTGCGTTGCCGTAGAAGATGTACATGAATAGTAGTACATCTAAGACTTGCTCTGTTGACATGGTTTCGACTTAGAGATCCGTCGCTTGGCTGTAGCTATGCTAAAAATCTATAAACGAAAAAGTTTTTGTGACCGAGTACTTCGCCGCATACCCAGTGTCATAATCCTGTGCACGGTACTGGTACCCCCTATATTTGTTCTTAAATTTCATTTATAGCATGTTCAATAAACAGATTGAAAATGCTGGATGGCAATGGATATCCTTGTTACCTTGATTGACTTTGGTCAATCAAGGTAACACAAGGATTTGCGTAGCATTTTTTATCTCCTATTTCTATAACGTCCTTTTTGATTTTTATAAAATTTATATATGATTCATCTGTCTCTATAATCTATACCTATTTCTTTTAAAATTCTCATCATTTTTTTCCAATTTATGGTGTGAAATGCTTTTTCCAAATCAATGAATGCTATGTGAATGTTTATTTTATCAATTTTAATTATTTTATCGTTCTACTAAAACTAAACGTCTCCCAGGTACTCGTGTACCAGTCATCAATATATGTAATTTATACCTTTTTCAATATTTCGCTAGTCGTTAACTAGCGGTACACAGCTTGAAAATTGAAACAAATTAAAAATCAAAATCATAAATCTGTTATAGGTAATTAATAAGCGAATATATTATCAACAGCAATCAATTCGAATACCTCCGTTACGTAAAATTTGGCTTAATATATAATAAAATATAATAATTATATAATGATTTAGTAGTGCACGATAATTAGAAACTTGCCTTTAACTGGATTGAAATTGGATCACGTTTTACAAACGATATATGGCTGGCACACACTTTCATTAATATCTTTAAATCGCTGTGGTGAACAAACTTTTATTTCAAATACATCTAATTATAATAATTTATAAATAATATTTTGTAAATTTTTATAATAACAAAATTATCCTTACCACAAATACATGAATAATTAAGGTTAAGAGTTACGGGTGGACCAAAAAAGTGGTAAATTTTGTCCATAAAGAGAATAAGTACAATTTTATTAACAGACGGAATGATAATCAGGCGGAACGTGACAAATTTTCGTGCGTGTAGCCGGCGTTCATCGATTTATAACACGTTGTCACGTCAAAGACTATATCCCGACTACATATTAAATTATATGGCTATATGTTACCCGGTCTATTACTACGAATATATTGACACCTCATTTATTAATTGGAAAATGGACTGGTATTTAGAGCGCTACGATGGAACAAACTTACATACATAGACTGCCAAAAACATTACCCTTCGCTTTGGCTTCGACGTAGTCCGGTAAAAACGGAAAATATCAAAAAGTAAATCTGAGACTGACACACCGCTACGATGTGTCTGTCGTATTCAAAAGTAAGAGTCTCAAACTTTTCGTTAGGCGTGCGTATCGCTTTAAACGACATACACCCACCATCCAGTGGCGAATTGAGATAATATAAAAATATATGAAATGTGCACTACTGGAGTTACATACCGGCTTGTAAATGAATATATTCGCCAGTCACGGCTCCAACTAGACATTGTTTTTATTATAATCATCAGCAGATATAAATTATCTTAAGCTTAAATAGACTTAAAACAATCGAGATTCTATGTATTGACTTTTAGCAACATAAAGGTAGCCTTTCGATCTATGCGACCGCGACGCGAGACCGCGACCCGTGACCGCTTACAGCTAACTAGCGAATTTTTGAAAAGGATCTCTGGCCACGCTCACTGGTCGCGCGACGAGGGTCGCGGATATTGTTTAGTGCTTCATATAAATTCATACTAAGCTGTGTCTCTGCGACCCTATTTCGGTCTCGGATTACGTTCTCGTGTCGATCGCGTGCATCGGAAGGCTACATTTAGGCACCGTGGTTTCTAGCTTGTAAAAATCTGACAAACAAAAATAATTATAAAACATGGTTGAAGTAGCCATCAAAAATTACTTGCGGAAGTAAGACTTATCTGAACACAATATTTTAACAGAGTTTCATGCAAATTACCATTTGAGGCAAGTCAAAATAGAACTTTGTCTTTTGAAACTTTCGAAGGAATTCTAGAAGGCCGAACAATATGTAAGTACAGTAAAATCATAAAACCATGCTGCTAATGGCCCTCGGCAGTCGTCGTTTTTCCATGGAAATGACAGACGATGTATGATAAACGACAACTACCGAATGACATGGAGGTCGTGGTCGTACTGTATATTCTTGTGCACACTTTGCATAGTAATATTACACGATACAACATTTTT
Source organism: Phengaris alcon alcon (assembly GCA_037179445.1). Lineage (NCBI taxonomy): Eukaryota > Metazoa > Arthropoda > Insecta > Lepidoptera > Lycaenidae > Phengaris > Phengaris alcon. The sequence goes on from JAYRCH010000592.1 coordinate 5,836, forward strand.
AAGTACTTGTCAGTCTGAATCGTCAATCTGTCAAGTCGTCGTCTGCTTAAACCATGAGCAAGTTCCCAACGATAGAAAACGTTATGTAACATACATGGTAGTGTGTATTTTGTATTGTTGAAGTAAGGGTTAGGCCTATCCCTGGCTAAAACCTCTCAATTTAACATTACGTTGTTCAACATATTCTAAAAAAAAATAAATTATTATTTATTTTCAGTAAGGTTTTAACAGAAAGAACTCCGAATTGTATAGAAAACTAAAGCTTTGGATAATGGATATAGATTTTAGTATTTTTATACTCTACTAATTTAAAAAATCAGTAATGAATATAATTTAAAAACGTTATTTACGTTTCTTTCTAAACTATTTTGTGAAATTGGAGTAGCGTAACCGCTTAGCGACGACGCGTTACTCTCCAATGCCTCACGCCTTATTAAGGGCCTGTTTCACAATCTTTAAACGTGTGTTAAATAGCTTATTCCGAAGTTTTGTCGCTGCTTACTTTATATCGAGCGACAGAGACTAAACAAGATATCTGACATTTATCAGTAGATTGTGAATCGGGCCCTAAATAGGTATATAAACATCGAAATAATCAAAATAATAAATGACACGTAGCAGCCCTACGGCGATGAGTCACCTGTCATGAAACCTTTATCGTCAGCACTTCCACAGCTCACAGAAAGGAAATTAAACATTACATCCACGCATTGTATTTTAAACGACATTTTTTTTTATAATCTCTAAGCCTTTATTTTAAAATTTAGATTCGTAATACAGTTTTGTCTTCTTCAATTTTCCTCACTACACGTTCTTAATAAAGAAGTTGTTCAAACACACAAAGGCCGCATTAAAAACAGGAAAACTCTAGATTTGTAAAAGCTGCGGAATCACAACTTCTCTATTTTCTGTTTCGCCGTTGCCCAAATTTTCCCACATAATTCATGTAACTTGGCAACTTACAAAAATGGTTTGTTTGCTAACGGAATATATACAGTAAGTACGGAGTGACTTAGCTCAACGATTATTATTGTTTGAACTTTAAAATGCTGTCAGTTCCATAACCACTGGTTACTCATAATTTCTATTGTTTTTTCCCGAGACAGGTGTCCGTCGGAACTCGGACTCCGCCGCGCGCGCAGTCTGAACACAACCTGCGCGGGAGTCGGCTGCGCGCGTTCTCCACACTTTTTTTACGAAAACTCGGAAAATCTACTTGTGCTAAAAGAATTTCTGTGCTGTGTACAATACAGAGGTGATCTGTGCTCTACGTTTGTTTGGATTTTACACAACTTTGGAATTATTTTCGGTGAGTCGTGTTTTATTATTGAAGGTTTTTACCGATATGAATCTTGAATTGCCTCGTTTTTTTTCCCAAGGTCGTTGTTTTAGACGAAAATCACTTGAGCATTACCGTGAACAGGTCCGTCGGTTCTCGATGCAGAGTCATGGCACATTCGTTTCTGGAGTAAGCAGGTAATTATGTATTCACCATAACCTCCGTAATTGCAAAGCGTCAGTTAGACTCAGTATACATGACTCTACCTGTGTTCGAGCATAACTTACATGTTAAATGTCAGGTTTTTTTTTTCAATATTTGTTTAAAACATTCAAGTTTTTAGTTCATATTAATTTACAAACATTTAAGATCTCCTGAATATTTTAATTTGTTTTTATGATTTCGTAAATTATATTTGGATTGATATAGAGTTTACCCACAATCTACATATTATATAGAACCAGTCTTAAACAAGCACCTACATGACGATATTACTTGTACGTTGATATATAAGGTCAAAATAAAAATATTAGTACTAATAATAGTGTATTTTTAAAGATGGTTGAATTATAAATGATCATTTTATAGGATATTAAAAATTAAAACCGTTTTTTTTTTACAAATTAGGCAAAGTGATTGTGCTACAACTTTAAGTTTTAATTATGATAATGTTTTAAATAGCTTCTGTTGGTGTTGCCATAATTTACTGTCGTTTTATAGCATCTTAATGACATAATAAAACACTGTCATTTGTTTTGAAGTCGTAATCACTATTAACAAGTTCTTTAACTCTACATTTCAGATCATATTTCTCAGTACGATGTTGTCAAAGTAACTTGCAATGCATTTTCAAAATGAACTGAACTTAAGGTAGCCATAGGTCTTCGTCAAACCGCAAAGTTAATTATTTACTTTATAGGCAAAACTCAATTTATTATCTGAATCTCCAGATCCACTGTACGTTGGGCTTCATAGTCTCGGCTTCATCGGCCATAGTATCTCAGGGAAAATCCCCTAGAAATGGATATAGATACGCCAATGACTGTAATGCTAATCCACGTCCATACTCGGCGAGTTCTGACTGATCCGATCATGACATGCCGATCGGACGATAGGCGGTATGGTGTATGGCTACCCTAAGTTCTATTATTATAATAAGGTATATTATTAAAATCGGGGCAGAAGACAAAAGAAATCGGGATTTGAGTCTATAAATCGGGACTGCCAAAAAACGGCGCATTAGCGACGAGCTAGGTATCTCCCTTACAAATTATCTAGGTAGCTCTGTAGCTTTACGTCTAGAATATATATTAGTTAAATGCGAGCGAAATAATCAATATAAATATCTCCGTCTCTGCTGCTTCCACGAACTTAATTCTGTTTTCTTTTGGTCGCTCTGAACGTAAATAGTATGAAGATACATTTCCTTAATGATTGCTTACAGACCATTGTGTTTTCCGGACGTCACGCTCGCTCCATCATATGACTGTGCAAGTATAGGTACATTATTTATGACATATTCAATTTAATAAAGAAATCAAATACTAGAGAATATCACGAATTTTTTAGTGTAAATTTATTTGTCCTGGGTTGGGCATAAGATCATTTTGGAGCGGGCATGGCCCTTTATACGCCTATGATGACAGTTATACGTGTGTGGTGTATATGGATGAACTGAGGATTGGATCAAGCCTGCAGCGTCATGGCGATAAGATAATAGGCGGTATGGTATGGTTACTGTAAGATAGCTGCGTGGCAGAATTGACACCACAAGTTGTTATGTATGAGTTACCACAGGCTGTCATAAGAATGCCGTATGTGCCTGGGCAACCGTACGACATTTAAAAACCAACTGTCCCAGGCACTACAGTATTTCAAGAGTGGTGACTTCGCTCGGGGAATACTGTGTAAATCATCCAATAACGGATGAAAAGGCCTAAGTTATACTGTTTATGTCAAGGTCTTACTGCTCCAATCGGTAGCGTCATGCCTGTTAGAGGGTAGGCAATATATATAATATGGCTACTCTTATGGTGCCTGTTACACCATTGAAAGAAGTTAAAACCTCACCTCATCCTTCGGCGACATTGACTGATATGAAATAACTTGATCCATGGATTCATAGCTTAATAGAGAACTTTACTCCCTCGAGACCTCTGTGACTCAGTGGTTCAGCGCATTGATGCTCAAGCCGGTGGACGCGGGTTGGGATCCCGCCGAAGGAACAAAAAGTTTTTCTTTTTTCCTGGCTCATGGATGTGTATTAAATATGCGTATAATATAGGTAGTAAAAATCATAAATATATGTATAGTATAAAATTATTAAATATACTTCCCGTTTTCTGGTACCTATAACATAAGTTCTTCGGATACTTAGCACGGGGCCAGATTGACGTGGTGTGAAGCGTCAATAGATATTATTATTATATTATTACTCAATAACAGGTACAGGCGTTGACATTCAGTACACAGTACACCTCAACCATAATTCACTCACTCCGAGTAAAATGTCTGTATAATTAAAAAGTTCTGGCGAGGTCGCACGGGAACTATACTGTGTCCAAATCCAATTTAATCATAAAAACTTAAATTCGACCAAATTATTGTGTAATTGTATTTCTTTATTGCACAGTGATAAAGGTGACATTTAAATTGGTGGGATTATTGTGTATTTTTGTTTACAAAAATTATAAATTGTACCCGAACAGTGTATACTAGAACAGAAGGCCGATTCTACTAATGCTATTGCACTCGCACAATATGCTTCAAGTCATACGTGTTAGAACACGATAGCAAGACCTGAGACTCCCAACTTTTTAACAGCCTTTTTAAACGGCCTTCTATTCTGTCCATACAAACGTTATTGCCACCGAAAACTAAACAATAAAGTCATTAAGTATTATTATTATTAAACGATTTATTCAAATTTCACATTCAGTGTATTCTTGTATTTATATATATCAATAACAGAAATGGAACGCACGTTGATTAATTCCTTGTGATTTGCATATTTCTTTTTCCAGTTCGCAAATCACTGCATTGACATAATATTCAAAACAAAAGGTATTTTCCTAGACTTTTGTCTTAAAATCATTCGCATCATGACCATAGTACCTAATCACAATAGCATAATATTCAAAGTGATATTATAGAAAGTGGAAAAGACAAAACAACCGAATATTTTGAACTGAAGCTAGCTTTTCTAAAAGAACAAAAAAATATTTTTCTTAAATAACCTTATACAAAATGACATCTTTATATATTTAATGATTATTTAAATTTGACCATAAGGAATTATGTTAATTGAAAGATACTATTTCAGGTTATTTATCATTATATTCACGAACTAAACGGCCAAGCCACATATTTTGAGTAAGGCGTATAGAGTCGAGAGCTTGGTTTTACATGAGATCTGATAACTGTTTGACAGTGTGAGACAGTGTGAGGCCGCCTGTTCGAATCCTGGTGAGATGTAGTTATTTTAATATTTTTGTTTTATATATTTTTAATTTCATTTTATTTTTCGTACTACTATAACTTAGATACTTACTTTTATTCGAATATTTCGATGAAAAGAATTGTTACAGAGTCTAATATCTTTTATGTATTATGTTGACAACACACCAATAGCGTGGTCGAAATGCTGACATCTGTCGGTAGCATTAAGTACTGCTTGAATACACATCACTGATATTAAAATATTTATTAGCTATTGTGTGTGATGGAGTCAAACAGTGACTTTCCAACAGAGGCTTATATTGTCGTACAAGGAACAATTTTGAGCAGAGCTTAACGCCTTGGCCAATGAAACGGCTTACAAGAGTTTGACAGTTGACACGTGAGCAAGCAATCAGTAGCCACTGGTGTATAGGTTTGGAAATTTCCTTTGCGTTCAAGAAGCTACCTAATATGCATTGTAGGAATGACGAGAGCGCATTCAAATTATACGATAAATCAACATGATGGTTACTTATATGATCAATGGCGGTGCTCCAATAGTGCGTAAATAATGCATATGCTCTAAATAATAATGCAGGGTCCATACAGCGCCATTTAGCGGTGGTTGTGGAAACTAAGATTATTGTTCAATATAGGAGTGTGACACTATGTGTTTTCCTAGATGGCGCTTTTTACCAGATTTTATTTTCGTCTAAGCTTAGTGAGTACTGTAAATACATATTTGATTTACAAAAACTAATTATATTTATAAACAAAAAATTAAAGCCGAGTAAAAATGCACAAAAAAGTATGAAATAAAACTTATTTTGTAAATAATTTCCCTTTTAAAATTCGGCTAAAGTTTTAACTATTTAAAGCCAGCCCAAACAAATTTTATAGAACCCTCGTTCAAATTTGCTGGTTATAATTATTGATACACTACTATATTATAAGATGAAATACATTAAAATATGTCGATAAAGATTAAAAATACTTAGTGTTTTCTGTTGTTAATAAAAGGTTACATGGTTATTTTATTACATTTCCCTACAACAATTGTCAGACCTCTAGCGTCAAAACTCAAACAAAAAAGCGGAGGTCTCATACAAAAATTCATCCCCTAGTTTAAGGAGTTGGAGGACAAAAATTCAAATTTTGACAATTATTATGTTAGTTGTGCAATACAAGCTTACGTATCAAATTTCGGATCTCTAGAAATTAGGGGTTTTTAGATATCAATATAATGTAAAGTATAAGCAACAAAAACTTTATAATTTCGCTACTAGAAACATATCCTGAAAGTTTAATTTATCTGGTATAATCCAAACCCAAGTTATGAGGGTTCGACGTAACGCTTCGAGAAAAGGTGGTCTGTCTGGTAGTGCCCTTTCGCTTCGCATGGCTCATCTTGGCGGGCGCACTACCGTGCCCCCAGATATGAATATACTGTTGCACAATCTAACTGATAAGTGATAAGACTAAAGATATTGCATGTCTCTGTCGCTCCATTTAAGGAAGCAGAGACAAAACTTCCGAATAAGCTATCCGACACTTATTAGAAGATTGTGAAACGAGCCCTTAGTTATCTAGATACAAACTTAATTAAATTGTATGTTTATAATTCCAAATTAACAGCTTTGCACTAAACGCATGTGATAGTATATTTGGTAACTACATAATATCTCTGGCTGGACCGATTTTGACCGGACTTTCACTGGCAGATAGCTGGTGTTATAAAGAGTAACATAAGCTACTTTTAGGATTCCATTTCCATTAATAGTGTCACGCTAAAGATGTTGCGGGCACGAGCTAGTAATAAAATAAGTGCTTATTTACTTTTCACTCGCGATAAAAGAAAATTTTAATTTGCTATGACAAATACCACACGTAAAATATAAACCACAATCACAGCTCGAGCACCGGTGAATGTCAGCCATGTTGAGGGACGTAAGCCCAAAAGCGGCTTTCAGACTACGCTATAATATAATAGCATATATTATATAGCTCATAACACAACAATATCGCGCACCATACAATGGCATGAACACGTTCACACTGTACTGTACTATATATTATTGGCTTACTATACGCTTTAAAATAGTGCGATACGTTGAGTTTATGCTGTGCTATATCGCGCGCCACCCTCATCCTTCTCCCTCACCCCCGGCCGTCCCGCAAGCTAAACGAGCGACACATAACGTCTGGACAGGATCCTGTGCCTGAGACGGATTTGTGCTGGCGCGGGCGCCAAATGATTGGTTTTGTCGTAGTTTTCTCTATTGTTGATCTAGGATTACAAGTTACAATATGGAACACTTTATAGAGAGTGTAAGAAAATATCCGTCGATCGTGATGTGTGCTGTGCAACTGTGCACACTCTTCAAAGATCGTGGTCAACTGAGCTTGCTATACACTATAAATGCTTGCGATAATATTGCTTAATGTGAACGCCATGCTATATAGTATAGCATCAGGTCCTTTTTGCTATACTATATAGCACAATAGTATAGCGTAGTCTGAAATTAGCATAAGGACACCGAAATAATTTTAAACGTCGCGTCAGACAAATCTATCATAAATATTATGAAATTATATTATCAATTATGTCAAAACACAAAACTACTAGCGGCCGACCCCGTGAAAGTCCTGGCTGGAAAAAACTCACGCCCCGCTCGCGGCGCTCACCCTCCACATACGTCTAGCCACGCACACATAGCTGCAAGCTGTCATTCGTGTAAGTCTATTGAAATTTGAATGTCGGTTCTTTACGTTAGTAATATATATTCTTTGCCACAATCGAAAAAATAAACTAGGTAGAGTTAAGATTAATTATAGGTCTTGGTGATTATAACATAACTGTGCTTTATAGCACACTAGGTGTTTCCCGCGACTTCGTGCGCGCAATAAAAATCTTCGGAGACCATACCTTTTGCCGCTATATTGATCCATTAAAAACTTTCCTATATTTTATCACTTTAGTTTATGAAACTTTTAGTAATACTAAAATTATTTTACCTTAAATAAACAAAATGTTATTGTTTTAGGATTCAATTACACAAATTCCAACAAAACATGAATTAATATCGACTAATAAAAACTCAATAATGCCTTCACAAATTGTCTATAAATAAAACACGCTGTATTCGCGTCCGATGCGTCGATGACTATAAAAACTAAAACCTAACCAAGAGCATGCCACGACATGTCTAAGGAGGGTTCCGCAACTATCAACGCCCAATAGGTTTTCTTTGAATTACTTCAAAAGTTATATTCCGATTGCGCTCAAAATAATTTTCCAAAAGAGCTTTTAGCATGATCTATCAGCAATGAAACGTACAAGTTTCTATCTCCTACAGTTTAGTAACGCCAGGGGGGGGGGCCAAGCTTAAACCCACTTCGGAGGCGGATTACTCGAAAATTCTTGACTTTGTAAAAAAGTCATGTATGAAACCTAGCCCTTATTTCAAAATACCTATTCAACGATATCTCATACAATGGTGTAGGATGAAAAAAAAAAATCATCCCCACTTCACATGTATGGAGAGCCACCCCTAAAATATAAAATTATTATTATTATATGATGCTAAATCTGAGATCAATCATCTATGACTATACCAAATTTCGTCCATTTATTTTCATAATTACCGACGCTAGAGTGCGGACGGACAGACAGACAGACGGACGGACAGAGCGAAACTATAAGGGTTCCTTGAGTATTACGGAACCCTAAAAAGGTTAGTGACTAGTGTACTGATCGTCTAAAAGTTAACTCAGTGAAACAGAACCAAACAAGGCTACAATTTGTCAGGTCTGTATACTACTACTATTATGAATATGAAAATTTGTAAGGATGGATGGTTGTTTTTAACTCTTTCACGCAAAGACTACTGAACGGATTTCGAAGAAATTTGGTATGGTAGTAGTTTAGGCTCTGAATTAAAACATATGCTACTTTTAATCCCGAAAAAGTACAGTATTCCCTCGGGATACTATATACGGGCAAAGGCTAGTGTAAAATATGAGTAATAGAACAATAGGTATATTTACTACCTAGTACTTACTATCTAAGTATCTTGTTTGAATATTGAAAACTACAATACAAAGAACGAAAGACATGATGCTGTGGAGTTGAACGCTCCGGGTGAAACTCTTCGGTTCTTCGGTTTATAAACGTATTCATAAATGTCGCCTTAATTTATTGCCGAACCTCAGTTTATTGCAATATTGACATAAAACGAATTGTGCCAACCGATAATAGGGTTATCGAGCACAGATTTTTTATTTTAAAATATTATGTCAAAAGATAGAGTTAAGTATTTTTAATTTAAAATCATAGATATCTACGATATTTTTTCGTTACTAACACCAGATCAAAACATAGGCAAAGAAATCATCGGTTAGGCAGAAATGTAAAATTTTTAGATAAAATAATTTATTATATATTTTAGAAGCGGCCAGCCCTGAGTTTCAATGTAGTTTTTACGATTATTAACTGAATTACAATAAATATTATTAAATAAAAAGAGATGTGGGTCTCGCTTAACGATATTTTGACTTTATAATTAAAGTGTCAAGAGTTTTTTAGTGACCAATTTATCTATACTAATATATAATATAACTCCCCACACCGACTTCGGTGACGGAGGCCGGTTTAATTGAAACCAGGCCAGTTAAGCAGGAGTAATTTTATAGTGCCCAAGTGTGTGCGCAGTACACAAGAGCACTCTCTCTTCCTTTACTCTCATAACCTAGTGGAACGGATAACCGACACGACTGGCGAGAGATCAGGCGCAGCTCCGACTTTTTACATGCCCATCCGACGCATGGATCATCTTTCTTGTTGTTCCAATGCGGGAATCGAACCCACGACCTTCGAGTCGAGAGCCAAGCTGTAACCACTAGACCACGGAGGCTGTACTATCTATACTAATATAATATAAAGAGGAAATATTTGTTTGTTTGTTTGTTTGCATTAAAAAGGCTCCGCAAGTACTGGACTGATTTTAATGAAAGTTTTCATTCATATGTTTATTCATCTGAAATTTGGTATAGTTGTCGCCTTGAGTCTGGATTAACATATGGGCTACTTTTTATCGCAGATTCAGAATGTTACATCCACAAGGGAAACCTGCTAGTCTGAGCTGGCTTATAATCTACGAATGCCCTTGAAATCTATATATACGCAATAGGGTATATAGTGGAAACAAAACGTTTATTGAAATCGGAACTGACTACCAGTGGGAACGTCGGTACTTTATTCAATAACCATTTTACTCAACACAAACTTCTAAAGATCCTATATACAAAACTCTCGTGGCACAGTGTTTGACACACACACACAGACACACACACATATACACAGTGTTTTTCACGCGTTTAAGCTATTTTTCATACCCAAAATCTCACGGAAATCGTACATTTTGTTGTGAGAAAAACTTGCGGTCTTAACTGCTGCCATACCAATTTTCATCAAAATACGTTCAGTATTTATTGCGTGAAAGAGTAGCAAACATCCATACAATGTCTTTACCAATATTTTAAAGAGGAAAGATGTGTTTGTAAGTTTGTTTGCATTGAAAAGGCTCCGAAGGTACTGGACGGATTTTGATGAAAATTGACGCAGATATAGATCAGACCACGGGGAAGGACATAGGCTAATTTCAATCGCGGAAAAATGCACGGTTCCCGTGGGATTTTCTTTTTCACGTTTCATTGCAAGAGTTCGAATGTTAAGTCAATTGAAGTCAATGTCGAAGGCGCCGGTCTTGCAATTAAATGTGTATTTGTATAGATAATAAAGCCCAATTTTGAATGGCTATCTTAAAAATGTAGCACCACGTCGCATCGCGTATCGTGAACAGACCCTAAACCGACGTCAGACAAACACTCGCGTCCGCTAGCTCCGCATAAAATCAGTAAATACATTCTTCTACCGAGAACAAAAGTGTATAAATATTTGAATTTGATTTGAATGCTAATAAAAATCCGTCGAGGCATGTGTGGTGAAGTCATTTGGCGACGCGTGCGTAGCGTGCCAATGCGGACGCTTCACAAATAGTAATGCTCACCGAATTCTGTTCCACAGATTATAATCATCATCATCAGATAAGTTAGGCTGTTGTCCATCGTGCCAACCTAACGAGATCTAACTGGTTGGCAGATTTCTTGTGCCTATATGCCTTACGATAGTTCTTTAACCGTTTGAGGAACACTTAAATATAAACTTTGATAAGTATTTACTTACTACCCGGCGTTACATCTGTGTTCCGTACCCACACATCTGTACCACTCAATCGATCTCTCAGTAGGTACAATTTGGAATTTTTTTCCAAACGAAAACCCTCTGAATTTTAGTACTGGTCTGTCCTCAATTCTTGAATAATTATTTTAGTCCATTATACTTTATTTAGTTAATGGAGGTTAACTAAAGTTAGCCGCCATAAACTAAAGTCCCATTCCAATACTATTGTTGTTTTATATTTAGGTTTATACTTTTATTATTTCTGAATAATGCCAAAGTCACTCGACCATGGTGCATGCATGCGTGCGTTTTAACGATATGAAGTAAAATACTTTTTAATTTTATAATAAGGTTTTGGTGTAGCTATAAAAGTAATAAATCGATAGGTATTTTTTTTATCTTCAACGATTACTCCGCCGCTGTTGATCGATTTTCAAAATTGATTTTTTGCAGTAAAGGGTATAATCCTAAATTGGTGACCTGATGATGGGATCCATGAGGAATCGAGGGAACTCGAAATTCGAAAATTATATGGACACATATGGTGATTTCGACTTTTTCTAAAGTAGTATGCATCCAAGCAATCTATCTTAATAATGTAATGTAAAAGTGCGCATAATGCTACCAAAAAGTAAGATTTGCCCAAAGTGTACCCTGGATCCAAAAGTACTGAGCAGAACTCCTGACTCCTTATAGATACATGTTTGGGGATTTCGGCGAATGTCAAAAAAAAAAAACCAAAACGAAAGCCAACTTGAACGTGAGTTCTAATTTATATTTTGGTTTTATCAGGTTATTAACAACAGTTTGGGCTGGTACCGACTTTAAAATTTTGAAGATTGAGTAGAGAAATAGTCAAAATTTTTGCTGAATTTAAAAAAGGAATTATTTGGAAAAGAAGTATTATTTCATACTTTTTGTGCATTTTTACTTCGGCAGTCGGTTTTCATTTTTTGTTTTTTTTTTCGACGTCACATTCGACGACGCGACGTTCATCTAGGTAGTGATTCTGTAAAATTCGCAGAAACACAAAGACTATTAAATAAATATTAATTTATTTGCTTCGAAAGTGTCTATGTTCACGTTAAATACACGACTTAATATTGTTATTATAAGAGCAGAAAATTTTATGTTTTAAACAATAGTGAGAAATCGTGATTTTCTATATACGGCAAAATAATATTATGTGCTCTTGCGAGTCGCTTTATTTATTATTTTAAACGATTTTTGCAAGGTTTTTGTAACCATACGTAATAAAATAGCCTGTGATGGGACAATTTTATTCGCGTACATTGTTTCACATTTAGAATTAGATTGTGAACCACCTTATAACTTATTCATGAGAAATAAAATTTTTATTTATTTCACAATTACTTACCTACTTTACTGACTGATTTACTGTTTGAACTAAGTTATTAGAATTTTGTAGCTAAATATTATCTATACTGATACTATAAAGAGGAAAGATTTGTTTGTATGTTTGTTTACATTGAAAAGGCTCCGAAACTACAGATTTTGACAGACCGATTTTGATAAAATTTGTCAGATATATCTATAGAGTAGGCCACTGGGACGGACAAAGGCTATTTTTTATGCGGCAAAATGTACGGTTCCCGCGCGATTACCTATTGTCAGTTTTTAATAGAAATGCGTGAAGTGGCGCACATAATATGAGTTGAAAAAAATATATGAAACATAATATGAAACACCTAAAGAGGCCTTTTTAGATACCCTCGATAGTTTTAAAGCAAAGTCTTGATATGGTCATGTATTTAAAAAATCGCGCGCCACTTTTACAATTTGTCTATAATTTTATGAAAAAATATGAATAGCATTACATGTATTTCATTTAGCCTATTTTCATATTCATTTCCTACATATTAATTTTATTGTTCCAACTATACTACTGCGTCCTGTTTTTCAACTGAATTGTCCTGGTTTTTCCAACATCAAATCCTATTTTTTTTTAATTTGCGGTTGGCAACCCTAACTAACACCTACTAACAACCACTACAACCACCACACTAACGCACTTGAAAATCCACGCGTCATCGTTAACACAGAGGGGACCAATTTTAATGTATTAGTTCTTTGAAGCGCAAACGTGTTACATATTATATATATATATTCATATAGCTATGAATTATGTATAGTGTATCACGAGCACTCATTCCACAAATATTATATTATATATATAGTGTTTGTATATTATGCATTCATTTTGACGCTTCCGTGGTCCAGTGGCTTGGCTCTCGACTCCGGAGGTCGATCGGGTTCGATCAAAAACAATAAATATTGCATTCGAGTTTAACTTAAGACTTTCGATTTACTTTCAATGAATTATAAATTAATCATAAACTGATTTTGGAGTTTGGACCAATGAAAACGCGTTTGAAGTCGGTTTGACGTTTATGAGAATACCATTATGCTTATTTAACATATCGAGACTGAATCGAAACTGCATTATTATCAGATTTAATTAGCAGAATCGACCTACCGGTTAGGAGAGTTGTCCAATGGGCATGTAAAAATCGGTCCTGCATCTGATATATTGCCAGTCGCGTCTGCCATCCATCCCACTGGGTTACGAGAGTAAAGGAGCAGAGAGTGCTCTTGTGTACTGCGCACGCACTTGGACACTATAAAAGAACTCCTGCGTAGCTGGTCTGGTTTCAATGTACCACCACACTCCACCACATACCACAATCTGGTATAATATGGCCACCGTCACCGAAATTCATACGAGTATGTATGTTAGTCGTGATTGTTCTACAGCAAGACCGCCATTTTGCACATTTTTTTCAGATATCAGATTCCAATTTAAAAAATAAAATGTTTTTATTTTTAATAGTGCAAATAAATAATTATTTAATATATATAATTTATTATTACAAACAAACCAAATTATAAGCTCTTTTTAAATTAAATTAAACTTCAATAAACTTTTATTCGCGCATATCTGAAGAAGAGAAGAATAGAAGTGCTTTTTGACGTGAGTTAGTCAGCTTAGTATAATTATATAATATATATCTTCAAATCTTTTATTCCAAACCCCTGATTGATTCCAGCCCGACGATAATTTCATAACAAATTGTTTATAAACATTTCTAATTAAATTTAGTCCATCCCACAAAAACAGGTTTGGATCCGACAATAATATAATATCGAAAGTGATTTAAAAACGATCTGCGGACTGCGACTGACTTTTGTACCCGGAGGAATTACGACGGTCTTCGTAGACATACTAGAGCAGAGCATAGAGGCGAAGGTTTGATTTTCGAAAATACAGCGAAGTGTTAAGTGTAAGTGTAGTGTAAAAAAAGTGTAAGTGTAAAAAATATCTCTAGATCAAAGAAACGAATGCAGATGATATAAAAGTACCTGGGAGACCGAGCTTCGCTTGATGTTTTAGTAGAGTAGAACGATAAAATAAATCAAAATAAAAAATATAAAGGAAAAAGAAATAATAAGAATCACAAAAATATTTATCTTACCGGGATTCGAAGCCACCACATTCCGAAATTCCAAACAATGCAAAAATTATACGTAGGCACGCATATCTAGGCTGCCAATCAGACTGACGTAAGAGAGTCGAAATTATTGATTGATGAAATAAAAAAATATACATTGCTTAAAAATGCGCAGTTTCTAAGGCCTAGCTAGATTGTTTTTTTTTCCACTAAAACTCCCTGCATACTAAATTTAATGATAATACTTGTAGCCGTAGTCGATAAATATATACATGATCGTCTCGTTTAAAGTATAACGTTTGTAACACATTGTTACTCCAGTTGAGGCAAAGCTAATGTCACCTTTTATGCTAAAACCATCAAGCTTTTGGGGTCTCGAAAGAAAAGAAACACACACAGACACACGCTCGAGAAACACTATCCTCACTTTTTGGGCTGTCGGATAAAAATGTGTCTCGACTTTGTCAGTGTGCTGTACTATAATGATGCGTATGTATTATCAGGGAATCTAATGCATAAGCAGGTTGAATGTTGTCATAATTAGTTCGTACTTCGTATTATGTTATTAATATGATAACAAACTGACATGTCATTGACAATTGTATTATGACTGCATGCAGTCATAAATCAAATTATGAGAACACTCTTCTGCTTATGAATTAGACTCCCTGATAGTACCAAGCGTAGTGTAAAAGGATGTCCGGCGCATGTTTTTCTGTCTTTCGTATCTGTCATCCGTCACGGTTCATACCGGAGTGAGAAAAGAATGATCGCGTACCTAATATGTCGATAAATTTTATGAGAGACTCATTTCTTCGACTTTTGGGAGTCATAATCGAATACGCGTAGCTAAAGCCCCTGAATTATAATATCACTAGCTTTTGCCCGCGGCTCCGTTCTCACGGGAAAACTGTATTTTTTCTGGATAAAAAGTAACCTATGTGTTAATCCAGAGCTCAAACTACTACTATATCAAGATTTTGCGTGAAAGAGTAATAAACATCAATACATACTTCCATTCTCACAAACTTTAATATTTTGTACGCTCGTCTATAACCAATATCTACACGCGTTTGCATATCCTAATGCGCTTACAATGTTGCGTTGTATACATCGCTATGATTTGATATTTTACTATGGAATTAGTATCAGAGGCATGTGGGCGCGTGAGTCAGTGTCTGCTGTTTACAGAGGTGAAAGCTTCGGATGTTGAACCGAGAACCCGCTACCCATATTGTCCCATATGGTGTAATCCAAACTGATCTTATCACTCCAAACACATAAAGAAATCCGACAGAGTTGACGTTTACTACAAAATCGTAAAAAAGACAAGGCAGTCGAAAGTAGCTTAACTAACCACCAAAACAAAACAAACGGGAACGACATAGACTTCTCTTTATTGCGCCAAAATGTATGGTTTCCGTAGGATAGATTTCCCTTTGCGTGCACAAAGTCGCGAGCAACATCTATCTAAACTAATATAATAAAGAGGAAAGATTTGTTTGTTACTTTGCGTTGAAAAGGCTCCAAAACTAATGCGCGGATATTGATGAAAATTGGTACAGATATACAGTAGACCACGGGGAAGGACATAGACTACTTTTTATTGCGGCAAAATGTACGGTTTCCCGAGATTTTCCCAACAGGAAACATCTAATAAAACATAAATCATTGGCATCACCGGGTGCTACCAGGTGCCTACTAGTAATAATACAATAGTAGGAAATATAATAATTTATTGATGCATGTGCCACATTTGTGGAAAGCAGTAGTCGTCTGTACGTCTATTGTATGGGACTGGTTGTATGAAATATGTATTAGGGAAATTGTTCAATCCATCAGAGTGACATGAATGAGAGCAATACGTCGGTGGACGTCGAACATTATATTTATGGACGGAATCAAATATTGATTTATCCGTCTTCTGACATTATGTAAAGCGGTTACTTAATTAATAGAAAAATAATACTTAAAAGAAGACTTATCTACAAAATATGTGATCTGATTTTCATGAATGAGGTGTCAATAGATTCGTGATAATAGCCCGGGTAACATAGGCTATATAATTTAGGTTTCCTTTGAAATATCAAATCAAAAAGTTTTATTTCCATATACAAGTTACAAAGCAATGCATAAGCATTGCTTTGTAACTTGTATATGGAAATAAAACTTTTTGATTTATTTCCATATACAAGTCTGGAATTGTCCCTACGTGATGCCTACCACCGGTTCGGGAACTAACCCGGCGAGAAGATTCGGCGTAAGAAACTCGCACGGGGCCATCTTTTAGCAAAAAGATGTAAATTTGTTCTTTAAAAAAAAAATACAATATGTAAACTTAGTATATATAATATTAACAAAAGTCAAATACATATAATACATAGAAGCAGACGTGCAGGTGGCTATCCTATTCCCATAGTGTGCGATCGTCAATAAAATCATTGACCCTATAATAAGCTTTAGAACACAAACGTTCTTTTCTAAGTTTATAAATGGAAAGATTTTGAACGTATTCTGGGAATCTATTATATAGGCGTAAAGGATTTGCTTACTTAGTCTGATCACCGCTATATCTAACTTGTGCTTATTTCTAGTGTTTCTACAGTGATTATCGCTTTTAGTTTTAAAATTACTAATATTCTTTCTAACATATAATACATTATCCAAAATGTATTGAGAAGCGACGGTCAGAATTCTTATTTCTTTAAACTTTTCTCTCAGAGATTCAAAAAGAGCATTTTGTAAATTGAAGTGAAACTCGAAAAAAGCATGTAAATTGTATTGCTCAGACAAATATTATATTAATGTCGGCGGCATTTCCCCATAAAAGGATGCCGTAAGACATTCTACTATGAAAGTAACTAAAATAAACTAGTCGCGCCGTGTCTTCGTCAGAAATTTCTCTAATTTTTCTGACTGCGTATGCTGCAGAACTGACCCTATTTGCATGATTAGCAATATGAGGACTCCACTGTAATTTACTATCTAGTGTTATACCTAGAAACACAGTGGTATCCACTAAAATTTTCTCATCATTTAATTGTACTTGCCTAACATTGGGCAAAGTAAACTTTAAACATTTTGTTTTATTTCAATTTAAAAGTAAGTTGTTAACATTAAACCAATGTAATATTTTTGGGAGAGCACTATTTACCTCGTCGTAATCTGACTGTTGTCGTTTCATATTAAAAATAAGTGTCATCGGCAAAAAGTACTATCTCATTATCATTATCTTTAACAAGATAAGGTAAGTCATTTCTATAGATGAGAAAAAGAAAGTGGCCTAAAATGGATCCCTGGGGGATACCTAATTCTATTTTGGACCTTTTACTATTTATCTCCACCCTTTGAGTTCTATTTTTAAGGTAAGAACTCAAAAGTTTGAGTGCAGAGTCCCGAATACAATAGTGGTGCAATTTTCTGATCAATGTAGCATGCTCAACACAATCAAAGGCAATGGAGAGGTCGCAAATCACACCTAATGCATCCTGTAACCCCTCCCAAGCTTCACAGATACTACAAAAAAGACCATACCAGCATCCGTTGTGGATCGACCCTTAGTAAAACCGTATTGATTATTATGTAATAAATTGTTTAAATTAAAGTGCACAAATAACTGTGTTAAAATAATTTTATCGAATATTTTACTAAAGGTCGGTAGAATCTATATAGGCTTGTAATTTGTCAGATCAGATTTATTTCCAGCTTTGAATAAGGGTATTATACCTTGCTATGCTTCATTAAGTCAGGGAAAACACCACATTTTATACATTAATTGAATATTATCGTTAGATAAGGAGCTACGATGTCAATTATTGATTTAATAACTTTTATAAACCTGCCCCAGAGATCAGCAGTATTTTTAATATTTAGCTTAAGCTAACTTCAATGTGTTAATAATATCTCTGGAGTCAATTTCTTTAAACCTAAAATTTACATCACATCCTTTACATTGTCTCTGAGTAGTTTTACAGCAGCTGCAGGTGAAGAATTTAATTTGTTTGTAGTTGAGACCGGAATGTCAGCAAAAAACTTTTCGAAGACGACGGCACGTTCTAAATCAGTAGTAATCTTTTTATTTTCAAAACAAAGACAAAGTCAGAGCTACGACAAGTGACTCTTCCAGTATCACCAGCTATTACCTTCCATGTAGTTTTAATTTTATTTTTAGTATATCTAATTTTATTCTTTATATAAAGAGCCTTAGCAGCTTTACATATTTTTTGAAGGTTTTTGAATAGTTTTTAACATGTTTTAAATGTTTCATTATTATTAATACCTTTTTCAGCATATAATTCATATAAATGTGGGAATATGGTGGCAAGCCCCAAAGGGAGATCTCCGACCGAGCGAGGTGGTATGTTCGGTCAGGCCGAAGCCCACTTGTATAAATTTCAGATGTCGTATATATAGTGCCGATCATAGAAAACTTCGATAGCGCGATTCAGGATTG
Organism: Phengaris alcon alcon; assembly: GCA_037179445.1. NCBI lineage: Eukaryota > Metazoa > Arthropoda > Insecta > Lepidoptera > Lycaenidae > Phengaris > Phengaris alcon. The sequence goes on from JAYRCH010000592.1 coordinate 24,717, forward strand.
TGGCGCTAATTGGTCCGCCACATCACTCCCCCCGAAGATCTGAGGTCGAATCTTGAGTCGTCTTGCTTGAATCGCCAGTGCCAGAGAGACCCAGTGAGTCGGAACTGTGCTGCTGCTGCACGGGCTCCAGTGAGTCGGAGTGCTGCCGTGCGGGCCGATGCTACGTGCTGACCAGGAGAGATGTGCTCCTGCTTGCTGACCGGTCGTTGTAGTGAGTGTGCCCGTTGAAGCCGATGAGGGTTCGACCAGGCCGCGGTGCGTTGAGGCTGGTTGGTCGAGGTGCCCGATGAGGCTGAAGCTGGCTGGGGCGTGGTGCGGAGGGGTGGGGGAATGATGATGATGATGTCCAGAAGGAGGCGTGTTCGTCGAGGGTCACCAATGTGGGAATATGGTGGCAAGCCCCAAATCCCAGATCTCCGACCGAGCGAAGTGGTATGCTCGGTCAGGCCGAAGCCCACTTGTATGAATTTCAGATGTCGTATATATAGTGCCGATCATAGAAAACTTCGATAGCGCGATTCAGGATTGTGGCGCTAATTGGTCCGCCACATAATCATTGCCTGCTTTTTTTAATTCCATTCAATAAAGTTACTATTTTTACTAACCATTTTAGAAGTAAATACTGAATTAAATAGGGTATTCATTACCTTACAAAATTTATTAAAAGCTTCATCTGTGCTATTTGACCCATCCAATAATTGAATATTTGAACTTAAATTATTTCTAAATTTCTCAATACTCTTTGTATTCACAGGAACAAATACAAGCTCTTCCTTTGGTTACGGTCACAATTAATATTAAAAGAAGCTGAAGAACTATCCACAATGATTAGAACTGGGCTTATTAATTATTTCTCTTTTACATGGAGTAATATTAGTAAATATATTATCAATACAAGTAGCAGTTGTGTCACACACTCTTGTCGGTTCAAGAAACAAATTAAAGAGGTTATACGATTTAAGCAAAGATGTGAATCTAACAGTTGTGGAGTTTGAATCTAATAAATTTATATTAAAATCGACACATATAATAATAACCTTTTTGTAAGATGCACATATTTTGGACAATACTTATTCCATAGTTTGTTCAAAGGAATCGTATAACCCTGATGGAGGCCTGTATACGCTTACAATAATAAGTTGACTCAACTCTATGCTGGCTACTTCAATAATTCGTTCAGTTCAGAAACTCACGACATCTTTACGTTCCTTGAAATTAAATTTTTTTCTAATTAATATTATAGAGCCACCTCTAATAGAATTTTCTCTACTGAAGGAACTTGCTAACTGGTGATCATTAAAATTGAAAATGAGTTCATGTTGTTTGAACCAATGTTCAGACAAATAATGTCAACATTAAATTCATTCATAAATAACTGAATTTCAAGTTCTTTACCTACCATTCCTTGTAAATTTTGATGCACCAGATTAATCATAAAATATTTATTATAATTTAACACATTTTTTATGTTATTGGTAGGGTTTTGTATATTTAAACTTATCTTATTTCTGCAAGAGACATCCTCCATTATCTTATTATCTGATTTATTTAAGTATTTGGAATATATTCCAAATCGTCAATACAACTAGTACTACTTAGTATTATGCTCAATAAAAGCAGTAGTAGAAGAAGCCAAATCCTTGCTGGTTTTAAAAAAAAGTTTAATAGCACCCTAGCTATATGTCGCTTACAGAAGTTAGTTAAGAAATAGATGTCCACAATCTGACATTTTTGTTCATGTGTGTCATTTCAAACTTATAACTTATAACTTATAACTTATAACTTATAACTTATAACTTATAACTTATAACTTATAACTTATAACTTATAACTTATAACTTCAATTATTATTAACAGCACTATACATTAGGCTGTTCAGCTTATATCTAGTAAAGTTCTCTTCAGTATTTCTTTTCGGAAACATTTGTACACAGGGCAAAGTAAACAATATTATATTTTTTACATTTTCAATATTAAATAATTTTTTAAGACATCCCGTCATCTTCGTCATCGTCTTTTCTATTTAATTTTCCTCCCCTCCCGACTAGAAGTATTAATGTGGTATTCGGACAATAGTTCAATGTTAAAGCCCTATTTACTATCTCTTTATAGTTAGCTCCGGGCATACAAAAATTAGAAATTGATTGTCCGGTACACATTCTATTTAGATATATGCCTAAATCCTTACCTAACTCATCACTGAATAATGTAATATTTGTTGGACATTCAATATGTGCCTTCTTTTTCGAACACATCTGGTATTATTTTAAAAACAGAATGATTTACTCTGTCTGAGGAACCATTGACTCTCAATAAAGAGTAAACACTTTCATCGTAGTAACGAGTCACTTCGAGTAAATCATCCATCGTTGATGTTCCTGTATTTCATTTTGTGGCAATTCATACTTTTTCCTTAAATTGTCCAAACAGTCATGCAAAATAGAAATTTCTACATAGATCGGCCTAATAGCTGCACTTAATTTGTTCCAATTCAAGGTTACAATTTAGAAAATAAATATAAAATAATAATATAAATAATAAAATAATATTTATATCTATATAATATAAATATAATACTATTAAAAAGCTGATTTTCTTCAACAGCTTTTGATAATATATTCAGATATTTTTTATTTTTCAGTGATAGTTTACAATATTCTTTAATACACGTTTTAATTTTAATATATTTCTTTAATTTTTTCTTACTGCGCATTAGGCACGTTGATAGTGTATCATCACCTGTTAAACCAATGGTACTAATTTAACCCGACATTGGGATTACGGCTTTTGCTGATTTAAAACAAATACATAATTAAGTATTCCTTATTAGAGACATCGCCAAATGTTCGCCATTGCAAAAATCGTTTGCGTAGAACTAACGAAAACGGAACCATATTTTTCAAACGGAACCCTAAGATGTAATAACCTATGTTATACCTTATAACATCAGCTATCTGCCAGTGAAAGTTCCGTGAAAATCGGTCCAGCGCCAGCCGTTTCAAAGATTTCAAATAGAAGTCGAAACAAACAGACAGACAGACGGAGACAAAAAATAATTAAATAAACATTTTTTATTGTAATTACCGTATATACTTTCATAGTAATAGTAGTGGAAAAGATGTAAATTCAAAATTACAAACAGACACTTCAATTTTCTTTATTAGTTTATGTCTACGTCTTACATCATATAGGTACAACTTACGCCGTACGGTCTTGCATCTTCAACTGTAAAATTCGTGCAATTAAATTTACGATTGTACTACATTCACTATCATCTTCATCGTGTTCTTCATTAGACGCTGAATAACTAAAATAATATTTATTTATTATATTTTTTTACGTACGTACGTAAGTACACAATTTAACTAAAACTTGAATATCTTACTTACGATATTGTTTGACGATGTGGATAATTATGAAATATAAGTTTTTTTGCTTCCTTTAGACTCGTTTTTCCAAAAATTATTTCATAATCACTTAAATTTTCATCATTACCCATGAGATTACCCACTTCCATCTTTATAATTTAATGTATGAGAAAAATTAGATGCGAGGTATAAAATGTTTGGTTTGAGTGTGTTTTATGTTCACTTTTCTTTAAGATGTTTTCCAGGAAACAATTTAATTCAATTTCTTTACTTCTTTTGCGTCCACAATGTACTACATTCATCTACCATCGTCCGTCACCACTAATTATTCTAATCTGTATTTCAGATATCGGTACGTCCCACTTAGCTACTTTCATACAATCCCATCCACATACACATAACTCACCAAGCCCACGATCTACAATCGTTTTCTCCGACACCCCGAGGGTTCCAAAATCTCTCCGCTTCGAGCGTCGTCGTGAGATACCACCGCATAATTCGAAATCATCAGAGTTTTTTCAACTTATTGTTTTGTTTTGACGGCCTCGGTGGATAAGTGGTTAGTGCGTCGGCGCTGCAGCCGGAGGTCGCGGGTTCGAATCCCGGGTTCATGGATGTACTGTATTAAATATGTTTATAATACAATAACAATCTTAATATATTTAATATGTATAGTATAAAAGTATTAAATATACTTTCCGTTGTCTTGTTCCCGTAACACAATTTCTTCGGATACTTACCACGGGCCAGATTGACGTGGTGTGAAGCGTCCATAGATAAATTGTAAATAATAATTTATTACGTCTTGTGAAATAGTACATATTATAATATTAATTAACCTTTTTTCCTACTTTGTGTAAATCAGGAGAATCATTTTGTACAGATACTGTCTAGTTCTGGAAGCGTTGGTTTTATATATTTTTTCCAGCATGTTAGAGATTGTACGACCTAGTAACACTTTTTATATATTATAATTTTATAAACAATAAATGAAAAACTACACATTACACATGTTTAACGAAACCGACAATTAATTACATAATTTAGGTAGGTACAATGTGTTAAACCGTTAAAGGTCTCTTGCAAAATCTTATACTTTAAACGAGCAATTCTTGTATATTTATATGTTTCTGTGCTCTCGGAAACGGCTCTAACGATTTCGCTGAAATTTGGTATATGGGGGTTTTGTGTAGGTTGTAGGTGTGGGGTGTATGTAGGATGTGTAGAGAGTATGCGAGGGTTGTAGATGTAGTAGCGTGTGTAGATTGTAGTACTCCTACAATCTACACACGCTACTACATCTACACATGTAGAGTGTGTAGGTTGCAGGAGTAGGTAGTAGGTGCAGGTTTTAGGTGTAGGTGTAGGTTGTAGGTGTGGGGTGTATATAGAAGGTGTAGATAGTATGTGAGGGTTGTAGATGTAGAGTGTATAGGTTGCAGGAGTAGGTAGTAGGTGCAGGTTTTAGATGTAGGTGTAGTGTAGGTAGGTGTATGTAGGAGGTGTGGATTACTATCCATGTGAGGGTTGTAGATGTATAGCGTGTGTAGATTGTAGGAGTAGGTAGCAGTTGTAGGTGGAGATTGTAGATGTAGGTAGTATGTGTAGTTGTCAGTTTAGAAACTATATTTATTAATGCCAGTTCGTTGTTAAGACAGAACAACGTCTGTCGGGTCAGCTAGTAAAAATATAAATGTTACGTAGCCCTAAAGCGGTGTATATGGCGTTACAGCTGGGTAGAGATGTGTAATAGTCGATAAATATTAAATACTGATTCTTTGATAAAAAAATTCTTCACATTCAAAGAATAACATTTAATTTGCATACTCGTAGAACTTTTTTCGGACAAGCCAACCGGCAGTTATAGACCAATGAAGATAGAACGTCCTCTTGATTTTTGTTAAATAATGCATTAATTAACAATTATCTACTATTAAAAAATACCTTAGTGAATGAATATTCACTTTATATTTAGTAGTGATTTTTTATTTTGATTATAACAAATTCATATAGAAATAAAATAAAACAAATTTGTACGTGACAGCATTTTTTTTAATAATAGTAATAAAAAAAACTATGAAACATATCTATCGATATAGACGAAAAACATCGATATTGTCCGTCCCTAATGTTCGGTGGGGTCAGTGGGTCGCTTTATCTTATCAGAGATCTTTCTTGGGGTGGTACAATACCCTATAATAAACGTACACCATAATATCGGGGTACCACGCCATATACCGGGGCAAATTGGACACGGACGGACGTAGGAGGTAGAGAAATTCATTAGCCATAAATAATTGTGTTATTTTCTTTATCCTAATAAGATGTATTGCGCGACTTTGTACATGAAAAAGAAAATTCTGCGGGATCCTTACATTTTTCCGCGATAAAATGAAACCTGTGTCCTGACTTCTGCACCGTGGTCTACTCTATATCTGATCCAAATTTTATCAAAATCGGTCCAGCAGTTTTGGAGCCTAGTTAATGCCGAAAAACAAACTATCAAAATATGTTAGTGTAGATACGAGTATATAAGTATATTGTGTTACAATAGATTCTTTTAAATTTAATAATGTTTTATATTATTAGATAGAATCAATAATAAGGAATCATGTTAGTATTAATTAAATCTTTTACAGATTAGTGTTTATTATAATAATCTCAATAAGCTATTAAAATCATAAAAATATTTATACTTACTTATTTACTGTCCTCAAATACGACCTAAGAGATTATTATGAACTATTAGAAATAATAACATTACCTAACCTAAATTGTGATTCTAATCAATTGTAATGTCATAGATTAGAATTATTATTGTCTCACAATATTACTTATCTGATTGTTTGTTTATTTGCTAGGCTCCGAAACTACTGGACCTAGTAAGGAGATAGGCTACTTTATATCCCGGGCAGAGGTACGGTCCTTTTGTCGCGGGGTAGTAGTATTACATAAATTTAAAATTCTATTTGGATTATATTTTGTGTCTTTAGACTTGTAAGACTCTCAGGAATACCTAAACACAATTACATTTGGCAACCAAGATTTTGCAATGAATATATTTTTTGCAATATTTATTTAAAATAGTTTTTTGCACAACGCAAGGTTTAGGGTTGCACAAAAATATTTTAGATTTTTTATAACTACTTACATTTTTTTTACATTTCTACTAATAATGTCAGAAGTAAAAAACTGATCACTACTATAGGTAATAAGGTATTTTTTGTGATTGACTCACTAAGTCACAAATCACAAAGTCAAAAGGCCTTATTAAAAAAAACAATAAAGTAATTAAATTATTTAGGTGCTATAATAGCGTGCCCATAAGTTTCAAGTTATAGAAAACATAATAGATAATAATAACATTATGAAATTAAAACGCAATTTTCCAGCAGGTGTCAGCCCTGTGAGTACACTGAACACTGTACAACCTTGTGTTCTATGAGAACGGAGTATTGTTCTCGGCCAATTAGTGACTTACGATTGTTCTTGCCCACCCGGTAATTGCCACCTCGAATTGTTGTTGAATGGACTTTGTGATACTGATCATGTGTTAGGAGTTAGGATATGTTAGCCTGGGACTATATTGTCCGGAATCCGTAAGGCCGAAAATAGAATTCTGCGCTAATACAATAGAGCTGAAAATCGAACACACATATGACAGCTCGACACTTCGATTATCAACTGTATTAGCGCAAAGTTCTATTTTCAGTGCTCTGAATTTTCCCGGGCCCGCTGGATTCCGGATCATAAATATAGCCTTAGTTTCCATTACAGGAATAATTTAGAATTTCAACACAATATTAAAACTTAAGATTTACCAGATTCTGTCAGTAGTTCTAAAATTGCATAACCTAAAATTGCATAATTCAGGACGATTCTAATGTTCAGCTTTAGATCGAATAAAAAAGTGCAGACAGTTCTGCGAACCACGCTCGGCCTCGGTGGCCGGTCTAAACTACGCCTCGCCGTGTAATATCAGTGTCACGCACACATACGTAACGAAAGTACGCCTAACCTAGTAAGGCAAGCTGTCGCAGTGTATTCCATGAAAAAATGAGATTTTGTTTGACAAAGCTCTGTCTTCAATTTATTTGGTCTGAGGTTTAATGTGTTACTGGAGATCGTCCTGTGGTCGAAATTCGACCATAATTCATATTTAAATTTTTCAGATTCAATTTTTAGAGTTCTTGTGCCTCTTATTTATGTAATAATTAAAATAATATCAGTCCATAAAAAAAAAGCCGATAAAAATTATAAACTATAATTTATGTAATAATTAAAATAATATCAGTCCAGTTCCATTTAAATTACGAAAAATACAACTTCACTAATGTTTTTCACGATGAAACCGAACTTAAAAACTCATAGTGATTGACAATAATGAATCGACCTAAATCCATATAGTTTTGACAATTCAATAAGTACTCGTTTTTTTACGGCGATTGGAAAATCGATTTGGTTTCAACTCATTTTTTTTTTCTTTAACTCAAAAAAATTCAAAGTATCAAAAAACTGTTACGATGGGACAACAATATCGATGAAACCTCTTAAGGGTACAACACTACTAATTTCAATAGAATGTTTCCAAACTGTCTTTACGTTATAAATACATTATGTGTGTGTGTGTGTGTATCTGTGAACCAAATCCATGGTAGTGTTTTCATGTATTTCTAAGCATTATTTTAAGAAAATTAAGCTTTTCGCACGCCTTCCTCAGCATAAACTTTAATTTTGGCAAATTTCACTCTCGTCCGTACGCACAATGAGGGTTTTTGGTATTTTTTATACTGTTAGGGGGCAGACCCAACTCACACAAAGCGTCATCTGGTGGCGTAGGTGGTATCAAAAACGCTCAATAAGAATTTTGGATTCTTTTTCTGTCACCAGGCGGCGCTTGGTAGCCCGACGGTCCTTGTCGTGTCAAGAAGCTGTCAGATGTCACGAATTTAAAAACCCTCATACACGTAAAACTATACATGGAATTATTGCTTCACGTATTAATATAATATAGATGTGACTCTATTTTGATACACTGACATCGTTTATTTTGCGTTTTTATTGAATATTCGTCTTTTTATATTGTTTAACAGATAGCCGGATAGATATTGTTTTAACGGCCGAATTCTAAAACGTTAACTAAACTTATTCCCCCAGTTTAAGTTTCTTTTGCACATTCGGTCGTAGGAGCATTATTGTTTTAGATCCATAGACGTATATGATATAGACGGGGTATGTTGAGGTGAAAACTGTCCCCACTTAAATGACCCTACTTTTGGAAATTTTAAAGCCAAATTGACATTTGAGGTATGGCGAAATCAAGATGGCTGACATTTGAAGTATGGTGAAAACCAAGATGGCGTAAATTTTTCTTGTATGAAGATTTGTTCTGTGAAATGTACGTCATAGCCTATCTTTAGTTTTGAAATCTTTGTTTAGATCGTCCACTTAGCACCCAAAACAAGCTGTAGTAAGATCTAGTTTGGGTGACATTTAGCTCACAATCGGAGCGCAGCGGTATTATCGGCTGTTTTTCCACTTACGGCCCGGCAACGCGGCAGCCGTTGCCCGTGACATGTGTGTGACTCTGCCGTGCAGGGTTCCGTACAAAACGGCTATTCACGTTTGTTGTATGGGAGCCTCCTTAAATATTCATTTTATTGTTTTTTAGTATTTGTTGTTATAGTGGCAACATATCTATCTCTTATATCTGTCTAACTATCACGGGTCATGAGATTACAGCCTGATGACAGACGGACGGACAACGGACTCACACGGCCCCGTTTTACTCTTTCGGTACGGAACCCTAAACATCCTACTAATATTATAAATGTGAGGATTGATAGATACATGGCATACATCTACGCATGGATGGACGGATGTTACAAGCAAAAACTACTGAACGGATTTTGATAAAATTTGGAATAGTAGCAGTTTAAGCTCTGGATTAATACACAGGCTACGTTTTATCCCGAAAAAGTACAATGATCCCGGGGGATACTGTATTTAGGCAGGCTGGAAAAAGCTAGTGCATGTATATTCAAAAATTTTGCTACCCCGACAGCTGGTGCCGGCGCCAGGCCGTACCGGGCCGGTAAGTGGAAAAACAGCCATCGGATTTAGATTGTAGATTTCTAGAATATAATACCGATTTGCGTTCTGTTATAATGGGTGCATAGTCACGAGTTATATTTGCATAAACAGACAGACGTGGAGATCATTTTCTGTATCGATCATACCGAGAATCGCTTCTATTGTTTTTGGGCCCTGACCTAGTCTTAGTGCTTTGATATTTACATTACTGCATTATATATAATCTAAGTATTTAACGTACGTTTACAATGAGAATTATTTTTTCTAAATACATACCTAGGTAGAATCCGGCAAGCGTTTACCTAGGTAGTTGAACCTGGGTTATTTCTAAACATGTTTATCTTGGCAACTCTAAACGACCATTAAAAATTCAATTTGACATACCAAAATTTTACAAAAAGAAATGTGCTTTTTGCGTGTAAGAGTAAAGAACATTTATTTCACATTTTATTTATCATGTTAGTACTAATATCAAATAATTGATAATTTATTAATTAGTATTTGAATTTTTTCATAGGAATTAGAATGTTGCCACCCACCCATCTTTCGTTTGCATTAAATAGTTTGTTTTGTTTTTACTCATTTACTGATTTTTATATTGTAAGGTATGTAGGTAGTTAAAAAAACGTTTTTATTTTAATTTTTTATTGTAATCTATTTTTTTAAAATAATATCCATCTCCGTAAAAGCAATTAAATCGTCTAAAAGCCGATTTAATTTGCTAAACGGCAATTTTGTAGAAGATAAATTCAAAGCGATTTGAAATTAACTATGAACATGTATTTTATGCGGCCTTTTATCTCGACATCCGAATGGTGTTTTGATGAATATAATGTTGTGATTTTTTTGGGGATTTTGCTGTTAGCATGGAATTGTGGTGTCACATAAAATTGTCGTAAAGTTAACAATATTTACAATAATCCCGCATTGTACTAATGAGTTAGTGTGAGTTTTATGAGTTAAGTCGTAAAAATGATATAAATTATTGGCACCTTAAATCTTAATGTCAATTTTATTTTTTGAAACTAAATTATACTATATTATAGGTGCTTATTTTAATTTCACTAAAATGAAGCCCAGTTTCTCGGTTGGATCCCATATACGGTCCGGTTTTCCTTAAGTTCGGCTTGAACAAATACAAAATCTTAACATCTGTGTGCAATTTCGAGATCGCATCAGTCCGCCGGATGGACTGAAGCGATTCGTTTCAGTGTTGCCAACTCTGTTTTTGCAAAACTACTAAACTCGCGTCTTTTTCTACTAAAAACTACTAAAAGAGTACCGAAAACTATAAAAAAGCTACTAAAAAAGGAATCCGTAGAATACACAAAAAACCACTGCATTTTCAGTTTTAATATATAAAAATATGATAATTTTACCGTTAAATTAAAAAAAAATATAGTAGGAAATATTACGTATATAGAAATTAAATCGGTAGTTTTAAGCGACTTACGAACGCTTACTACTATGTGCTATTATGATAAGGTCTCATAATAGCACATAGTAACAGGCCTATTTGCATATAATGATTACTGTCTGGCAATTTTCCACAAAACCACTACTAACAACTAAATTCCTACTAAAGAGGAATAAAATACTCAATTTTGTAGTAAGACTTTGTAAAACAACTAAGTTGGCAACATTAATTCTGAACTGAACGGATGAACTGAACGGTAATAAAATTCGAGTGTAAAAGAAAACCGGCCAAATGCGAGTCGGGTTCCGTACGGTTTTGTACAAACCGTAAAAAACCATACGTACGAAAAAATCAAGGTTGTTGTATGGGAGGATCAAATTTTTATTTTATTCTGTTTTTAGTATTTGTACATACCTACATAATTTGTGAAAATTTCAACTGTCGAGCTATCACGGTATAAGAAGGTTATGATACAGCCTGGTAACAGACGGACAGACAACAAAGTCTCAGTAATAGGGTCCCGTTTTTACCGTTTGGGCACGGAACCCTGAAAATGGCAACGTGGTCTAAAGAAATTTAGAGCCATAGTGGTTGATAAAATCTAAAGACTATTATTATAAAACAAAGAGAAATGATTTCTATAACATATTACTGGAAAAATGTATGACAAAATAATTTAGTTTCGTCGATAGCGTGACTACAGTTGCGGCAAATTACAATTAATAAATAAAATAATAGCCTAACCTAACCAAGAGCATGTCACGACATGTCTATGGAGGGTTCCGTAACTATCAACGCGCAATAGGTTTTATTTGAATTACTTCAAAAGTTATGGTCATAAAGTTATTAAAGAAGCTAGGAGAGCGGCGAGACAAACGGACGGAGGGAGCGAAACTATAAGGGTCCCTTAATTATAACGGAACCCTAAAAACATTACCGAAGCTCGCGGCAAACCAGATGCGATTTTGTGTGTTCGAATCCGTTCAGGCCGAACCTTAGATTAAAACGCCTAGAAACCGGGTACGCGCATGAAAAGTGAATCAAATCATACTGAACCATTTCGGCTCAGTTTGTTCGAACGACCCGTCAGTTGTCATGGTCAATCGCTAGTGCATACATCTCCAACTGTGCATACATTGTGACAGTTTGTGTCGTTATTGGGTATCACAATGCATCGGAAAAGAATAAAAAACATTCGGACATAACATTTCATATTGACGACCTCTGTGGCTCAGTGGTTCAGCGCGATGATGCTTAAGCCTGGGGTCGCGGGTTCGAATCCCGCCGAAGGAATAATAAGATTTTCTGTGTTCCTGGGTCATGGATGTGTATTAAATATGTGTATAATGTAATAAAAATATTAAATATATGTATAGTATAAAAGTATTAAATATACTTCCCGTTTTCTGGTACCTGTAACACAAGTTCTTCGGATACTTAGCACGGGGCCAGATTGACGTGGTGTGAAGCGTCCATAGATTTTATTATTATTATATGTAAGTACTACAACTTGACTTGCATTAAGCCAAATATTTAAAACATTTTAAAATAAAAGCATATTCTGTCGCCATCTTCCTGAATGTGAATTGTGAAAGTGTTCCTACTAATAAAAAAATGTAATTCGAATTTTTATGGCTAACTAATAGTAGCAACTAAGACAAAGCATTTTTAGTATTTTCTGATTTCTCTGCCTATAAATTTAAAGTATTGCCAGTATTAATATAATCCTTAATATATTCCTTAATACCAATTTAATATAAATAATGTGCACAAATCATGTTTAGATGGTTTAAAATGAAATTTATACATCTCACGATATTAAGAAAAACAAATACAATAAGTCCAATTTTAAGAGAAACATTTTCTCACATTCGGGGAAATTGTCCCTTAAAACTGTACACACCCCACAACATTAAAGTTTTGTTTGTGTGCGTGTCGGCAAACGTAATTATGTAATGCTTACATAATTCACTACAGTTTCATAGAAACAGGTAGGTATTGTCTTGTAGCGTTTCTGATTTATTTAACTTCTTATGGACAAACCGCTAGTCTTGTCAAGTTCAGAGAGACTGACTGGAAATAAATAAATTTAAAAAATTTAAGTCCCCGAATTGCCAAGCGGTGAGCAAGCTAAAGATCGTTGTACCAGTGAACGATATATCGGCGGTGTGCCGGGGTCAACGAACCGGAAGAGACGCCGGCAGGAAGTAGCGTAACGTAGATCAACGACTTAACAGTTAGCACAGGCTGAACTTGTAATATACGCAAGGTTTATCAAAATATCACCAGAAAAAGTCGAAGCTTTTAAAGTATTTTTTAGTATCTTTATTCTTTACCGAGAAAAATTAGCGTTAACTAACTACGATAATTTCATCAACTATAATTTTAATTAGCTTTCATAATATATTTTTTGTACAAATTTTTATTTTATATCTAGGAAAATTTGCATCACCTAACAAATTTTCATAATTTTACAGCCGAATACTGAAACGCTAATCAAAATTAAGGGCCCTCGATAGGCTGTCGCTGTCGCTGCTAGCCGAAATGACAAGGACAGCGTGTGACTTGAGTGTCACTTAATTTTAATATAAATAGTTTCAGTATTCGGCCGATCTTTTCGGGTAGTACTTGATTTTATTGCCTCAGTTAAGTTAGTAAGTGATAGATAATAAATACCGTATAATTTATTATGAACTCAATTAATAGATAATTTAACTACTCAACTGTAGCGGGCTACGACCTCTTTATATGTAAGTCCTTCTTACGCTTGAGTGGTGATTATAATAATTCATCAACAATTCTTATTGGTGCTTAACACAGATACGAGAGAGACACAGACATGAGATATGTCTAACACAATATTACAGTCTAAAGTAAGGCCAATCATGTCTAAGCGACAGCTTAGACATGATATATATTATTATGCTGTAAAAGTCCACTAATATTTCCTACTATGTATTAATCTTTATTAATCCAATCATTAGGTACCTACTCTGAAACCAGTTTAAATGCATTAGTAGTAAAATATCTAATTTCAATTGATATTGCGTATTTATCTACTAGGGGGTCCAACCGTCGTAGCAAGGAGAAAATTGATTAGTATGCTGTTAAGAAACTAAGGAAGCTAGAACTATAAACATAGTAATTTATCTATATTGGCTATTACGTACGACTCTTTAGACATGTCGCCGGTGACGACCACTACTGTTGAGAGCGACTATAATAAGTAGATACTATGGCATATATAATGGCATGCAATAATACTGTGGCATACATTATACGCCAACAGGAGAAACACCATGGACTAAGCAGCGTAGACCGTTTGTCTAATAACCTATATTTTATATCTGTATATAACTAACGTGAAGAATCGTCATTCAAAGCACTTGCACGAATGACAGCTGCGTAGCTAAAAATACGCGGGGGCCGGCGGCGCACGCGGGATGCGGGTTTACATGGTCCACGCCTTGTTTACACGGGGCTAGCCGTTTCAAGGTTTGCCATATATTTGACTTAATTAAATAATAAGAAAGATTTGTCTGACGCGACGTTTGTTGTTATGAAACGGTTTACTTTGGTTGTTAATTATTGCCTACCCTAACGTTTTTTTTAACACGTCTAAGGCTGGGACCATATTGTCCGGAATCCGTGAGGCCGGGGAAAATTCAAAGCACTAAAAATAAAACTCTGCTCCAATACAACTATAGCTGAAAATCGAACACACAAGTGTCGAGTCAAATGTCTATGTCATATATGACAGCTCGACTGCTTTGAATTTTCCCCGGCCCGGCGGAATCCGGATCATATAGTCCCAGCCTAACATCCGCAGGTGTTCGAGCTGTCATATTATGCACTTGTGGAATGTCACCCTTGTGTTATAGGTCCATATAGTTTTAATTTCTAATCAGCGTATTGCTTCATAATTATCATTGTAGGTGGATATCTAGGTTCCTTTCAGTATTACAATGGATGACTTATAAAATACTGCAACAAAAAATAAATTAAAATAGAAATAGGGATGATGATAATGATTACTATGGTGAATTTGAGTGTTTTATAATGACTCTCATTATACAATACTCGTAAGATGTAATTATTTTGTCGGCTTTAAAATATATATTCAACGCTCGCCAATTATGGCATAAGTTTGTCTCTGGTTTATTATTATGTATTTACTATTTCTGAAGTAATTTAGTACATACCTATAATAGCACAGACTTATAAACTACTTATGATATAGATATGGGACAACACTACATTTAAATATCATAGGTATTTTTTGTCTAAGGGTCAATTCACACGGAAAAGAAACGATACTCGACGTGGCGCTGCATTTTTAAGATAGATATTCAAAGTTCAACCTTATTCATTAATTAAGAAGATACACGTTTCATTGTAAGAGTTCGAATGTCAAGTTGCACCGCCCTGCACAGCGCATGTGCAGTGTTATATAACTGATTTCATATGAAACGTGTATCTTTTTGTGTAGTAAATAAAGTTCAATTTTGAATAGCTTTTTTAAAAATGCTGAGCCGCGTCACGTACCGTCTCGCTTCGGTGTGAAATGACCCTAACACGTCTAAATTTTCTTATCCGAAACTAAGTATTCAGGTAAAGATTCAACTATGTACTCAAAATACTTTTAGTTTAAAGTATTTGATATATATCCCATATATGATTATATCCCATAGGACATTATACTGTGAAAGCAACTAAAGTATACAAGCTTTGCTGTGTTTTCGTCTGAAAATTGTCTTATCTTACTTACTGCAAATGCTGCTGAACTGAGTCTATCGGCCAACCCAACAATATGAGGTTTTTGAATAAAAGTTGTCCCACTGAAGTTTTTCGTCTAAAGTTATACCTAAAAAGACAGCTGTATCTACTAGTTCCATACCTTTTTCATTCAATAGAACATTGGCTTCAGTTTGCCTTACATTTGGCAACATTTGGCATTTGAACTTTATACATTCAGTTTTTTTGCTATTTAACAAAGATTATTAACACTAAACCAGTGTACTATTTTTGAGAGAGCATTATTTACTTCGTCATAGCCTGAGTTTTGGCGATTAATATTAAAAGTAAGCGACGTGTCATCGGCAAATAAGACTATCCCGTTTTTTCCATTAATAAGGTATGGTAGGTCATTTATATAGACTAGAAAAAAAAAGGGTCCTAAAATGGATCCTCGCGGGTCCCCCATCCCAATTTTGGTACCTGTGGATCTTTTCCCATTTATCTCAACCCTCTCGAGTCCTATTTGATAAACAAGATTTTAAGAGGACGAGTGCTGATCCCTTTATCTATCTGCAACTTCCGTGGTCTATTGGTTAGAGCTTGGCTCTCGATTCGGAGGTCGTGAGTTCGATTCCCGCATTGGAACAACAAAAATGTTGGTTCCAAGTTTGGTTAGGACGAAGACAGATGATCCATGCGTCGGATGTGAAAACCCGACCTGCGCCTGATCACTCGCCAGTCTTGTCGGTTATCCGTCCCACTGGGTTATGAGAGTAAAGGAAGAGAGAGTGCTCTTGTGTACTGCACACACACTTGGGAACTATAAAATTACTCCTGCGTAACTGGCCTGATTCAATGAAACCGGCCACAGTCACCGAAATCGGTGTGGGGGAGTTATTTTTTTATCTATCTGTAGCATATTATAAAACTAAATTCTGTATAAATGGCTATACGCACATGAACTATCAATGTTTGTTTTCAATTTAGAATAATGAAATATTTTATCGTTTTATACTATCATCATTTGAATTAATGTACTTATCTCGACATTAAATAATACTTGTATCTTAATAATTAATAAATTATAAACCTGTTGTGATAAGGCAATAGGCATACGTACGCACCGTCCTGTTAGAGGCCTTCCTTGGCTTTACCTTTTACACTAAGATAAAAACGGCTCAGAATATCTTCACTGTATAAGTGTTTCTATAAAATTTAACTAATTGATCTATGAATGTTGAATACATAGCTCAAAGTAGTAACTAGCGAACAGTTAGCAATGCGCACACTAGAAGTGACCCTGTGGTCGAAATTCCACCACATAATTCATATAATGGCCTAATGTATGTCCTTATCTATAAGTCTATGAATAGGAAACAGCGAAGCCGCGGGTAAAACTTAGTATAATTATTATACTAGAGTTATAATAGAGTTGAAATTATTGATATATTGTTGCACGACGAAAGAAAAACATAATTAGCTTATATACGCAGTTTCCAGGCATAAGAAGTAGATATATTTCTCTCCCCCCATAACTCCATGCATACTAAATTTCATGGCAATATGCAGCCATATTCAAGAAAACCATTATATATATACAATATTGTCGCGTTTAAAGCATAAGATAACTGAATAAGGCGTGGAAGCGTGGGCACCTGATGGGGACCGTTACAAATTAGTGTCTAAGTACATTAAAGTTCCTCTATGTTAGGAGTTTATTGGAAACAAAGTAACTAAGTTACTGCCTAGTGTCTACGTCTGTATAAACGGTTAGCCAATACAAATTTATATTGGAGATATTTCAAACAGTATATTTGTTTTGCAAATTTTCCATTACAACTTCGGGGACATCCAAAAATTACGTCGCACGTTACAGAAAGGGGGGTTGAAACACCCAAATGTGACATTGTGTGACAACAGGTGAAAGAAGAAAATAAAATATTAATGTTTTCCATTGCTTGTTTTTAAAATACATGCATAAAATCGAAAAATTTGTGACGTCATATTAAGGGGTTCTAAAAAGGTGTCAACCTGTGACAAGGACGGGGAAGGGGTTAAAGACTTATAAAATTCGTGTGACATAATTTGTGGATGGCCCCTTTGAAGTTGTGTCTGTTGATTGGCGTTTAGTTTTCGTGTATTTTTTATATTATATTATTATCAGATGGTCTATAGGTAAAGAGTGCCATCACAGAAAAAAATATGGTGCCGTACAAAAGTATGTATTTTTTGTTGAACCAGAAAGAAAAATGATGTCGCCTTAAAATTAATAATTTTTAAGACGAAATATTTTTTTCATTTATTCAACCCTCAAACGTTTAAATAAACTTTTAATTTAATAATGAAAACCTTGGAACTATTTTTACTGTTTTTAAATCGTAATTCAAGATGTCCACTACCAAAATCGTTTATCAAATTGAATTGGAAAAAGCTGTTAAATTATTAATTAAACTTTGTGTAACGGATTGTCAATGTGTCGGACATATGGGCGGTTATGTCCGTTAGGGTGCCGCATAATTAAATATTAAGCACTTCAACCGCCAAAACGTATCGACACAATTTCTAGGTGACTGAGCTTTCGTATTAGAACTGACAGAAATTGCTGCAAAGGTGAATGAAGACGATAAAAGAAAACGTTGAAATAGGTGTGTTGACATGTAAAATATTTAGTTTAATTTATATTATATTCAGAAATATTGGGATACTATTACTTGATAAATGTAAAAAATATTAAATTTTATGTGTAGTTTTGTAATATGATGTAACATCTAAATTTTAAAAAATCAACATCATTAGTTCACTTACATTTCGTTTCGAGATATTAGCAATTATGTCCCAGCGACATGTATTTCATACAACTTTAGAAACACTTGATGTCATAGGTTCGGCGACTTTTGTATGGAGCGTTTTCACGACACTTGCGAAATTCTGTAAAATTGCTGTACCTTTGCAAATATTGATTTTTAACGTTCTGTGTCTTCTGAGAACTTTCATATTTTAGAATACTATTCATTTATGCAATTAGAAAATCAGTCAACATGCCTATTGCTTAAGATGATGATAAACGCAGTCAAAATTCTTTCTGATATTAGAAATCAATAGTTAAAAAAAAAAAAATAATGTAATAGATAATTTTGAATAAATTGTACCGCTAGTTTTTTTATGGTCGTACTTAGGGTGATGTAATTATTGATTAATATATTAAATTTTTACTATTGTTTATACAGACGCATGTAGGCTACACTACACGCCTATAAGTGGCATACACATAGGTGCTTGCGTTACATAAAATGTTTGTTAAATATAATATATAACGTTTTTGTGTATTTTGCTGTTTGTGTAGACTCACCGTAATGTTTTTGTATATTTTGCTGTCGGTGAGTCTAATAAAGAATATATAAATAAAATAAATTTCTATTTGGAAATTAAATAGAAATCTAAGATATTTTTATTTTTTAGCGATATAAGACTGTATATTTGTCAAATTTCTGACAGAAAATTAAATAGAAATCTACTAAGATATTTTTATTTTTTAGCGATATAAGACTTGTATATTTGTCAAATTTCTGACAGAAAACGCACTTTGACAGTGTTTATTATACAATTTTACAGTGTATATTGTACAATTCAGTTGAAAAAAATATTACCATTCTCCATCACATCAATACAAACTCTTATTGAATACGCACCCTGATTGACCATTTAAGGCAATGTGTATTATACAAGTAATATCTAAGTTCGCCAAACACCGCAAGTGACGTTTATTTGAGAAGCAGTCAGTAATTGAGAGCTAGTTACGTGCTGGAGGCGGCACTTACTCATATAACTGTGGCAGTTACTTCTGTATGTTAACAAGTTATATTTTAACATGTTCTTAAACCGTTTATTCTAAGAACTAATCCCAAAGTGTTTTGTAAAATTGCTAGTTCTCTGTAAATTGTAGCATGTGCTGTGCTGGCTTTCTTTCTGCATATTTTGCTTACTTAGCCTTTTGTAAATAATGTTACTTGAGAAATTTATCTTAAGACACAAGGTATATGGAATATGTATTATTATTTTAGATCGGAGCTTTCGGCGTATATAAAAATTAATAAAATATTTATTTCTCTAAAAATTAATAAAATATCTATTTTTTACTATTACTTATTATATTTTTTTATCCAAAATCTAAAAACACGGTTCACATACGCGTATAAAGTCAAATCTACGTAGTGATTAAAATTCCTCCGCTCACGTGTATAGCGGCCCTTAGCAACACTAGTCCAAGTAATATCGCGCACGAAATGCACATTTTTCCAAAAATCAATGTCACGCCCAGCGGTAATTGTCCGGAATCACCGATTCGTTCCTTGTAGAAACAAATCGGTAATAAACAACACGACTGTACCTACCACTAGCTTATACCTAAATGTTCTAGTATGGTTAAATGGTTCGAGGTTGGGAATATATAATAATATATAATAATATAGAGTTAGTGGGAATCAATAGGAAGTAAAGAATTTCTCGATGATTTGACTAACACTTAAATCTATACTTATTTTATAAAGAGGAAATATTTGTTTGTTTGCATTAAATAGGCTCCAAATATTAGTATTAAATAGGTAGACCACGGGTAAGGACGTTGGCTACTTTTTATCACAGAAAATGTACCGTTCCATCGAGATATCATTTTGTGGGAAACATCTAGTATAATATCAACTTATTAGAGCAAATTATGCAACTAAGCTGGGAAAGCTGATATAATAATTGAAACATAAAACATTTAAAGTAACCCCCGAATTTTCAAGTAGTGAGCTAGATGATGATGATAAATTATAGCTAAGAACAACCTCGATCATGTCAGCTTTCGCACAAAAAAAACTAGGTCAAAATCAGTTCATCCGTTCAGGAGCTACGATGCCATGGGCAGACACCCCTTTGTTTATTTTTCCCATTGTTCAAAGAGCCGATTAAAATCAAAGTTACATAATAAAATATATCTGGTTGCTGTCAGAGTCATCGCATCAACTGAACCTATTAGCCGCCGAATATTTAACACCTGAAACCTAGTAATTACTAAAGATGTAGGTGTCTTTATATTAACAAGTCTAGCCTAATCATCTGTTTCGCCACAATTCGGTGACTGATCGCAATTCGCACTCGATTACAGCCAACATGATATATGACCTGTCATTACTGTGGGCGACCACTGCAATAATAACTGACATAGTGAAAAATGATTATTCTAAATTAAAATAGGTGTACAGGAATTTGGGAAATACTGAAAACTACATCTTGCCCGCGACTTCGTACGCGCATAAAGAAATCCCGCCGGAAGCTGAGATAAAAGTAGCCTATTAGTTAATCCAGAGTCTGAACTACCTACCATACCAAATTTCATCAAAATCCGTTCAGTAGTTATTGCGTAAAAGAGTAACAATATACATACATACGAACTTTCGCGTTTATGATATTAGTAAGGATTACGATGGAAAGAGCAATGTTAAGGGTATCTCTGGTGGATAAAATTCGTAACGATGTCATTCGCCCGAGAACTAAGGTCACCGATATTGCTCATAGAATTAGCACGCTGAAGTGGAAGTGGACCGGCCATGTCTGCAGGCGGACAGACGGTCGATGGAGCAGACAAGTGTGGAGACCACGCTTAGGCAAACGGGTTGTAGGACGTCCTCCGGCACGTTGGACCGACGATTTGAAGAAGGTGGCTGGCAGCGGATGGATGAGGGCTGTCCAAGATCGAGATGGGCGCTCATTGGGGCAGGCCTACGTTCAGCAGTCGACGGCGATAGGCTGATGATGATGATGCCAGTAAACCTCAGCGGTCAAATATTAGATCTCTTTAGAAGTACGAAAAGGAGTGCTAATATAATATTATGAAGTTGTCACTAGGGATTCCGAGTGTCAACTAAATAGTAACAACTTCCAAGGCGAGTGAAGGTGCTACCAAGGACGGTCGGTGGGCGTGGGCGACTACCGGCTACAGCAGTCTTTCCCAAAGTGGGTTATAACGCCCCCTTGTGGGTGCTGGAGGCCTAGAGGGGGGCGGTATATCCTGTATATATACCCCGAAAAAAATGGGGGCGCAGATGTGATTTATGGAGGCGATGGGTGATTTTTAAGTTCAGCTACTTAATATTTTAAAATACACTGAAACAAAAATCCTCCTATTACACAACATCCATTTATTAGTTTATATTTATATCCTATTTTATGGTATAAATATAACCTAAAAATACGTATGTATATTATATTATTACATAACTTTTATTTCAGGCTGCATAGGCATAAATATTTATTATTTTTAATGCGTTCACAACGCTATTTATATGTTAAGATATTTAGTAATAGGTATCAAACACTGAAAAATATTTTTTTCAAGTGTCGCAAGGTGGGGTCCCCACCTCCGAAGACACGTATTAAAAATAGGTATATCTATTGTTCCGGCCAAGCTGAGCCCTTGCCGAACGCGGGATTTTTTATGTACTTGATGTATAATATATAAGAACGAGATTGTCAGCTTTCAAAAAAATTAAATGAGATCGAAATCGGTTCATCCGTTTGGAAGCTACGATGCCACGGACAGACACACGCACAACCAGACACGCCAAACTTATAATTTCGACGTGTTTACGTTGGGAGTTAAAAGACTATCGAAGTATTTCACAACGCTTTAATAATGCAACGCGATCTTATTGATTATATTATTACCTCTTCACTACTCGCATTAAAATTTAATCCGATGATAGGTTTATGTAGTAAAACCCGGCTTCTCTTCATGGCATCTCTTATGTCCATTTTCATAGCAATAGCGATTGGTATCTATTATTAAATGTGTTTACCCGACTACGGCGAAGCCAAAAGGAGGGGTAATAATTTTGACAGTCTATGTATGTATGTTAGTTCCACCGTAGCGCCTAAACTACTGCTCCAATTTTAATAAATGAGGTGTAAATATATTCGTAATAATGGCCCGGGTAACATAGGCTATACATATAACTTACGTAGTGGGGTCGTAGTTTTTTTTTATAAAATTGTGGTTATTATAAAAATAGAGGTCGCCCTGTGTGGTCGAAATTCTCCCATACCTAATGACTCATATAATTCTTAAGTTTGGATTTCATAATGTTTTGCCTAAAATATAAAAAAATAAAAAAAAAAATGTAAACGTTGTGAAAGATTGACAAACGTAAACAGGTAACAAAATTATGTTTATCAAAGGCTATGGGTGTTACTAATGTAAAAACGTTCAGAAAACGTTGTTTTACATACAACATTGTATGTATTTTTAATGCCACATCATATAAAAATAAAATAAATTTAAAAAAATAGATAACGACCGATTCTCAGACCTACCGAATATGCAAAAAAATTTAAAGAGAATCGGTCAAGCCATTTCGGAGGAGTGTGTCCCCGAATAGTATATACTATAGTATACACGAGATTTTTATTAGATGTATGATGATGGTGATAATGATGTTGATGATGATGATGATGATAATGATGATGATGATGATGATGATGATTATAAGAATTAAGAACCGTAGCAAAACGTGATTTTAACTTTTATTCAAAAACAAAAACATTGTTATCTCGTAATCTTTTGCAAGGCTAAGTTTACTTTGACCATACAAAAAAGTTGGGAGATAAAAAATAAGGACAAAAATTAAAGCAGACTATTTCTTATTTCACCTTTTTTTTTTTTTAATTAACCAGGAAATGGTGTTGCGACTTGCGTTCCCAGTCCTTAAAATCCCCAACCCCCCTTGGGCCTCCGGTAACCTCACTCACTCGGCGAAATACAACGCAAGAGTTATTTCACCGCGGTTTTCTGAGAGGCCGCGGTATTTACCCGGTCGAGCCGGCCCGTTCATGCCGAAGCGGGGCTCTTCCACGTACAATACCCTGTTAATCAATCACTTTCTTCTGTCACACAAACTATATTGAATATTAAACATGAAATAGCGACTAATTGCTATTCATTTACGCAACAGCCGGCTCGGAAATCCTGACCGCTACAGGTTTCATCAGTTTAAGCGCTTCCTCTCAACGGTACAGGCGATTAAAGCTCATCGGGCAAGGATCTGATGTACACGTGGTCATTAGGTAACAATTTCCTTCGCAAGGAGATAGATTCATTCTTAATTGTATTTAATTAATTTAGTAATGCGATACAGTCCACAGACAAGTTAAAATTCGTTTGATAAAACGAATATATATATATCATAACTACGAGTAGATACTAATATTATAGAGGTCGTTCATTTTATTTACCCGGTGTTGGAATTTTATTCGCTAAAAATTTCAGTTATTTAAAGTAGTTGGCAATTACCATAATAACTAAAATTATTGTTACTGCGGTGAACCGTTAGCGGAGGGCTTCGTGCGTGGTCCCACCACGTCACATCCGCCGTGACATCCTGCGGCAGTCTCTATACTGCTACTTCTACTCTTATCTTATACACAGTCTTCTAACATATCGGAGGGTAAATACTTCTTCTACTAGTTAATGCTACTAGAATCTCGGAGGATAAATACTTCTTCTACTAGTTACTGCTACTAGAATCTCGGAGGGTAAATACTTCTACTAGTTACTGCTACTAGAATCTCGGAGGGTAAATACTTCTACTAGTTACTGCTACTACAATCTCAGAGGGTAAATACTTCTTCTACTAGTTACTGCTACTACAATCTCGGAGGGTTAATACTTCTTCTACTGTAGTAGTTACTGCTACTACATTAAAGTTTTCCCTACACTAATATTATAAAGAAGAAAAGTTTGTTTGTTTGTTTACATTTAAAAGGTTCCGGAACTGTTGGACTGATTTTGATGACATTTGGCACAGATATAGGTATATCTGTGCCATATATAGTATGTAGGCCACAGGGAAGGACATAGGCTACTTTTTTCCGCGAAAAAAGGTATGGATTCCGCACGGTTTTTTTTTGCGTGTGCGAAGTCGCGGGAGTCGGGACACATCTAATTAACTATATGCAAATTTTGGGGCAATCTGATTAGTGGTTTGAGCTGTGTGTTGATGAACTTTTATACAGAGATGAAACATGCGAAACATAAGTTTAGGTACATTAACTTTTATTATGAAGAAGATATACGTAATGTACTTACAAGAATAACGTAAATTCACTTAGTGTTGATGATTAAGATATTTTTGTATACCGCGGTAAGTGCTCTTGTAGCGAAGGTCGATGTTTCATCCATATGATTAGACTACCTGGTGCCCGCAACTTTGTTTGCATAGAACAAACATAAACGGAACCCTATTTTTTAAACGGAACCCTAAGATAAAGTAGCCTATGTTACACCTTATAACATCAGCTATCTGCCAGTGAAAGTCCCGTAAAAATCGATTCAGTCGTTTCAAAGATTAGCCGAAACAAACAGACAGACTGACGGACATACAAAAACTTTTAAAAATGATTTTTTATTGTAAG
Source organism: Phengaris alcon alcon (assembly GCA_037179445.1). Lineage (NCBI taxonomy): Eukaryota > Metazoa > Arthropoda > Insecta > Lepidoptera > Lycaenidae > Phengaris > Phengaris alcon. The sequence continues at coordinate 49,782 of JAYRCH010000592.1, forward strand.
CACCTTATATACTTTCATTTGCATTAAGTGAAAAGCTGTTGCTGCTTAATATTACAAACAGACACTTCAATTTTATTTATTTGTATATATGTATATAGATAATGATGTTGCAGTAATACGGACGACGAATATTTTTTTATAGATTTAAACATATTTTTATGGCGGAAATGCCAATGAATTCAATTTACACGATGAAACCAAAATTTAACGCTACACTTTAAAACCGCAAGTCCAGCCGTTGCGATGCTCCCACCGCCACGGTCCACGAGTCTGATTGCCGAACATTATGGCTTCGACGTACAGTCGTCGTGAAACCAGATATACCACATTTGACCCTTATTTTCATAAAAATAAAGTCGAAAAGAGGTACACTGGGTTTGTCCGCTTATGGACTTTATTGCCTTGGTCATAAGGTCGAAATGTGGTACACTGAATTTGTCGGGAACTGCAGTACTTTCAATGCTACGAACACCACCTGTCGTTTCCGACTGTGCGTGACGACGCGACGGCGGGCCCAGCAGGTCCCTTTATTCAATTCCCATTGTATGCTCTGTTAAGATCCTATTAGAGTTTCTGTTAAAGGTACTTGACCTCATAATAAGTAATTAGTAATATTTGAACGCACACAGAGAACATTCAACACTTATGTTCCACAAAATATGAGAATATTTATATCTTATACTTTAAATGAGCAATTATTGAAGTATATGTATATATATGTATATATATTTTGAATATCGGAAAAGGCTTGAACAATCACCATAATTTTGGAGGTAAAAATCGATCTAGCGAACTGCATCAGTTCGGCCCGATGCCATCGGCCTCTACGTGTATGCTACGTTTTAAACTTTCTGATTGTCCAACAAGTATCATGGAGCTTTTAGATGTTCACGGCTGAAGCTCTCTCCGGTCCACGGAATGCCATTTGCCGGCTCGCTGAAGTGAACACTAATAATTAGAATGTCCGGACATTGTACTTGACAATCGTCGTACTCTTCCCGACACGGCTCGGCTCCAAATTATATGTTACAAGATAGAAGAAAAAAAAACCCTATCTATACTAATATATTATTAGGTCATTACATATGAAATTGGCGTTTTGTAAAGGAGGAACATAAAGTCGATTTTTTTTTAAATAAACCTATATAAACACACCGGCATATTTAGCGGAACACAAAAAAAGATATACAGGGTGACCTGAAATTCGATACATTCCTTTGAAAGACAGAAAGTAGACCTCATTTACAGTAATATTTTTCATGGCATCCCCTATCCGAAAGTTGATATTTACAAAGTTATTGAAATTTCAAAATTTTTTTCTTTATTTTCGACTTTTTGACTTTGACATGACGTATTTTTAAAAATGTTTGTCTTTTTAGTGATTTTTTTATGTATTTGAACCGTCAATGAGTCAAATATTATTTTTAAGGAATAAATAGGGACAAACTAAGCGAGAATTTTTCATTATGAGACATGAAACAGAATTTTCTTTTAAGAAAAATGCACATTTTTCTTAAAAACAGGTGATTTTCTTAAAAAAATGTATGATACAATGCGTACAAATACATTAAATAACTTTCTTACCTCATAAGCTTCCAAAAAAGGTACAAATATGTACATAAAAATATGAACATGTAATAAACAAAGACAAAACAATCATCAGGTAACGTTATCTCAAGAATTACTCTACCTGAGGCGACCTTTTTTTTCAATTGTTTCCTTTGTTCAAACTTCGGGATGTTTCGGCTACTGTCGTCGCGGCCCTTTGTCAATGAGTTACCGACTGGCTTAGAGAGCAAATTTAGTAGCTAATATTAGTTTTAAGTCAACTATTGCCGTGTACGGACGTATTGTTGCTTTAAACTACACCCTTACTTCTACTTGTGATTTTTTTGTATCGCGATGGCTGCTTTTGAGTACGATGAATACGCTGACATCTTGTTTTGTTACGGACTTTGTAATGGTAATGCTGCTGCTGCACGAAGAACATACGTTGAACGTTTTCCGAGTCGACGAGTGCCAAACGTTAGAGTGTTTTCAACAACATTTCGACGAATTCGGGAAAGCGGCCGTGTTGATAGAAGACGTGGCGATTCAGGCAGACCTCGTTTGTATGCTCCAGAAGAAGAAGAAGAAATTTTAACACTTTTTCAAAATGATCCTTCTATTTCTGCAAGAGCGGCAGCTTGAAGACTTGGATTGAGTCAATGGAAGGTGTGGTTTACAGTACACACAGCGCGTCTACATCCATTTCACTACACACCTGTCCAAGCGTTGGAAGAGGGAGACCCGGTTAGAAGAATGGAATTCTGCCGTTTTATGATAAATGCAGACATGGAGGATCGCAATTTCTTCTCAAGAATATTGTGGACGGATGAATCGAAATTTGACCGTGACGGGATAAACAATTTCCACAACACACATTACTGGGCACCAAAAGGAGAAAACCCCAGGATGAAAAAAGAAAGGGCACATCAAACCAGATTCAGTCTAAATGTCTGGATAGGTATAATTAATAATAATTTAGTTGGACCTCATATTTTGCCTCAAAATTTAAATGGTGAAATGTACGAACATTTCCTAATAGAGGAGATTACTGGTTTAATGGAAGATGTGCCAATAGCAACTCGTCGTAATATGATTTTCCAGCATGATGGTTGCCCGGCCCACTTCCGCCTCGGCGTACGCCAGTGGCTAGACCAAACTTACCTACATCGCTGGATAGGTCGACGCGGGCCAATTCCTTGGCCAGCACGGTGTCCCGATTTGACCCCGTGTGATTTTTATCTTTGGGGTCATATGTAGGCTTTGGTGTATACTACACCCATAACTACTGTAGAGGAGCTCAGAAGCCGCATAAGAAATGCAGCAGAAGAAATCAAAACTAGTCTTACTACCAGAATAATCAAAACAGAGGTACGGAGAAGACTACGGGCCTGTATCAGAAACAGAGGTTCACATTTTGAACAAGACCTAAAGTAGAATATTTATTATTAAATTTAATTAAACATTGATGTTTTTTAAACACAATAAACGTAATTAAATTCAAGTTTTTCCTTTTATTTTAACCTTATCGCAAATAAATCGATTAAGACATTATTTCATTTTACTTCTAATATGTTTACTACAACGACATATTTTTATGTAGACATTTGCACCTTTTTGGAAAGCTAATAAGATAAGGAAGTTATTTAGAATATTTGTACGCATTGTATCATACATTTTTTTAAGAAAATCACCTGTTTTTAAGAAAAATGTGCATTTTTCTTAAAAGAAAATTCTGTTTCATGTCTCAATGAAAAATTCTCGCTTAGTTTGTCCCTATTTATTCCTTAAAAATAATATTTGACTCATTGACTGTTAAAATACATAAAAAAATCACTAAAAAGACAAACATTTTTAAAAATACGTCATGTCGAATTCAAAAAGTCGAAAATAAAGAAAATTTTTTTGAAATTTTTATAACTTTGTAAATATCAACTTTCGGATAGGGGATGCCATGAAAAATATTACTGTAAATGAGGTCTACTTTCTGTCTTTCAAAGGAATGTATCGAATTTCAGGTCACCCTGTATAGACCTTTGACTGTAACATTAAACAAAGTATTATAAAAATCATAATAACACTCGCTAATACAAACGATGACCTCTGTGGCTCAGTGGTTAACGCGTGGAATATATCCCACCATGGAAAAAAATATCTGTGTTCCTGGGTCAAGGACGTGTATTAGTTATTATTAAAAAAAAAAGAATTTTTTTTAAAAATATAATATAAGTATTGAAAAAAAATATTAAATATATTTCCGTTGTCTGGTACCTGTAACACAAGTTCTTTGAGAACTTACCACGGGACCAGATTGACGTGGTGTGAAAGCATCTATAGATATTATTATCATAAAAGCTAAAAAGTCCGCTACGATTATTATGCCCGCAGCCTCTCGTCTAAGATCGTCAACAGGATGGGTAACCACACGCAACAAATAATGTTAAAACGGATTTACCTCAGCTTAAAAATACAGTAATTTAAGTACATAATAAACGTATATACCAATAATAATCTTTAATATTAACTTTACAAAGAATAAAATCGCTTGCACTCGCTCTACATACATTATCACGTAGACCGATGATATAACATTAAATAGATTACGATGTCATTTACGCTAGACAGAAAATCACTTTTTACACTCAATTCCTAATAATGGTTTAAAGTGTTTAAAATATTATATCCATTAACCATGATTATGTCAAATTACTCAATAGTTTGAAACGGTTAGGTTTCTCTTTCTTTTTGTGTCTTTCTTTCTGAGTAGCTAAAACAGTTTGGAAACAAATTGAATATATTAATTTATATATCTGAATACTTTAAATAAGTTATCAAATAGACAAATAAGATGCAGCTAATTCTTTCTGACCCTAAGACATGTAATACTAATTATGCATATTATTTATTTTAAGCGTTACTATTAGGTGTTCTTGTTACAGCGATAAGCTAAAATTGTAGCATATCACTGTTCTACATGAATTTTAAAACTTCCTGTAATAATATAATCGATAACTTTTACTCCTGTATAATATAACGGAACATCACTCAGTCTACATACCTTAGATTTATTTATTTACTAGTTTTTACCCGCGGCTCCGTCCGCATAAATACGGTATCTCACGGGAACACTGATTTCGGGATAAAATCTAGCATATGTATTAATCCAGAGCATAAACTACTACCAAACAGGTTTTTGCGTAAAAGAGTAACAAACATCCATCCATCCGTCCTCACAATCTTTCACATTTATAATAGTAGTAGGATAATATTATTTTTGACATTTCCCACTGCTGTATCTACTATTTCACATCGTTGGCGTATAAACTTCACTCATAGAGCCATAACGATATTCGTGAGGTCAGCGACCCGTGTGTTTGGTGTTTGGTGTGCGAACGATTCGTGGATAGAGAATAAAGTGCCCTACTGCCTATCCCTGCATGAATTTAAACTACCTTCATACCACTTATAAACATGTTTGAAGAAAAGTCACAAGGATATGATTCATTTTATTATTAAAATATAATAGTATTTTTACTCACGCGGTCACGCCACTGTTAGGAAAATTAATAATTTTCATTGTGCATAAGTAATATTTGTAATACAAGCAGATTCTAAGCGTTCCCCGACTAATTGATATATTAACAAAGCGCAAACCACTGAAAATAGCTAGGGAGCTTGTGGCGATTTACGTATATAATAATGTTAAAGAATTTACGTAATGTTGTGTGCAATTTTGTGAAGTAGAGAAAAATAGTGGTGAGCGCAGGTAGCTCTGATTTTTTTATAAATACCTCAAAATGTTAGGTAATAAAACCTTTGAAATTGTATTAGGTATCGTTTCTGCCATCAATTATACAATACGATTTACGTCTTTGTATCAACGACTATGAAATTATATATTTTAATTGCCACCAGCTCCGAAAGAAATTACCAAAATGACGTTATTTTGTAAACATCTCCAAATATTTAGAGAAGCGTATCCCACTAGCACTTGGCCTATTGCTTAGGACCTAGAATCGCGTCTGGCTGGTCCTGGCACGTTGCCACACATAGAAGATTTACACTGCCTATAACAGCCAGTAATTGCAGAGAATTGGCAAAGTTTATGGCAGTCGGATGAACGTAAGCGCGTAACATACCAATGGTATTTTTATACATCAGGGGGTTATTCGTATATTAAATGTCATTTTTCTTTTGCAGGTAAGCATCTTGAAGGAGCCTTCCAGAAAGAGAGTAAAGTGAACAAGCCTGTAACCAATAATGTGGGATTTACACGGGTGACTACGGGTCAATTCAGCAGTATGTACAGCGCGGTGCAACCTAACATTCGAACTCATACAATGAAATTATATATTCTTGTGTAAGAATCAAAGTTCAACTTGGAATAGCTATCTTAAAAATGCAGCGCCATTTTATTTTACAAGTAAGGAAAATTCATATTTCTCAAAACTACGCTTAACAATCTCGAATTCTGAAAATTTGCAGTAGAGTTATGTGCGACAATATCCTATTAGAGACCGTAATTGGTTCCCAATACTATATAATAGAGTCACCCATAAAAAAGATCGATCGATTTAATACATATGGTAATAGCAATCTCGAAGGTCTGCGAAGTATTCAATCTTTTAAAATGAGACACAAGTCCAAAATACTCCATTTCACATTTTTTTCCAATAAAGAGTAGAGTTTCACTTGTATAGAAGATCAACGGTCTATGCCGATGATTACGAATCGTTAATAAATCGCCAGAATCAATACCTTCTAGTTGTAGCCATTTAACATTCGGCCAGCGTGTAGTGCAGCGAAATTCGCGCCGTTTCGCGAACTGACCCATGTTCCCACGTCCGATAGACTGGCTGCGATTAGCCGGTGCTTTCTATGGTAGTTGTGTAGCGAAAAAAATCAATATTTCAAGGTTTCGATAGCTTCTGATTCTACAAATCAATCGTTCTCTGTAGAAAACGATTTCTTTCCTGAATACCTAAGTACATTCAATTTTGGATATTTATAAAAAATACCTGAGAAGGTTCAAAACTGGCCAAGTGCGATACGGACTCGCGTACGAAGAGTTCCGTACGAAACGGCAAATAAAAATACACATATTTTGTTGTATGGTAGCCCCACTTAAATATTTATTTTATTCTGTTTTTCGTTGTTATAGCGGCAACAGAAATACATCTGTGAAAATTTTAACTGTATAACTGTCACGGATCATGAGATACAGCCTCGATTCTGCTAATTAAATCCTGTAATAATACAGTTACGATTCAGTCCCGATATGTTAAAACTGCAAAATGGCCTTATCATAAACGTCAAACCAACGAGAAACCCGTTTTGATTGGTCCAAACTACAATAATCAGTTTATGATATCAAGATGATTCGATGTAGGCTAATTACGAGAATTGGGGTTCTGGTGATAAACAGACAGAAAGACGGACGTCTTTTGACGTGTTTAGAATGTGCGGAGTCCTACTAATAGGGACCCGTGTTAACTCTTTGGGTACGGAACCCTAAAAAAAATTGAAATTTTTTTTCAGCACGATAGCAACCGATTTAACGGTCATTGCTCCAGTGTTGCGTGTTAAGATAATAAAATGTAGCAGCGTAACAGTGTGTTAATCTCATGCGCGGTTCACAAGCACTGCTATTGTAAACAAATGCAAGGCCAAAATAATGCAATTTACATAATTACTACCCGGCAATACGTGTTACACTCCTTAGGTATAATTATGATTGAACTTCACGTACTGGTAAGTTCGATTAGTCATAAATTATACTTTATATTATACTTCGTTTACATTCTATTTTCTTACACCTAAATTCTATTACTTTTTCTGAGCGCAAAATTACATCCGATTTTGCATTACGTTTCATGCAGTGACATGAAAATTTTCAACATTCTCTGTGGTTTGTATGAAAATTATTAGTTTTCAATGTTTTTATAACGCTTTTATTAGTTTCACCTATATGTTTGCTTGCTTGCTTGATTTCTTGCTTGTTTGTTTGTTTGTAACCGACTCCTTTCGGCTCGATTTTGTCCTACTTTGAACGATCAGATTTAATTCAAACTTTGCACACCTGTCAAAGACCGATGACAATGCAATAATTCGATTTAATTTAATTTTAATAATTTAAAAAAAAAAAATTTTAAATTAAAATTATAAATTATTATAATAAAGAATCATGCGTGCAGTTCCAGGCTTAGTTCCAGGCTCCTTGGCAAATCGTACTATAAAGCAAAAAAAATAATTATAATTTAAAAAACCTAAAAAATCACGCTTTTATAGAAACTCTAACTAAAAAATAAAAAATAAAATTTAATAAATTTGGATTAAGAATGGTGTAAATGAAAAATAAATGTTTATTATTGTAAAAAAGCGTGGGGTGCATAGTGTCAATAGTTATAAACATTTTATTGGCAGATATGAGAAGGATCTTCACTTTGATAATATCTTAAAAATCACTTTAAACGAAATCTGAAGTGGATCAAAATCAAATCCACTGGAGTCGGTTACATACAAACAAACGTACAGATGAAGACACTGCACCTCACGCTTTTTTACAATAATAAACATTTATTTTTCATTTACACTATTCTTAATCCAAATTTATTAAATTTTATTTTTTATTTTTTAGTTAGATTTTCTATAAAAGCGTGATTTTCTAGTTTTTTTAAACTATAATTTTTAATTAAGTAGGTATAAGTACCTGATAGACCGAGCTTGACTGGGAGTTTAAGTAGTACGGAAAAATGGGATAGCGATAGGTATTAAAAAAATAATTACAAAAATATTTGTGTGAAAGGGACTCGAACGCTAGACACCAATTTGCCAACAATGCGACGCTAACAGTGTGAGCATACGTCGCTGAGCCACGCGCAGTTTCCCTGAGATAAGATAAAATCTAGCTAGATCGATTTTTCTTCGTTTGGTATGGCGCCACAATTACAAACAAGCGCTTCGTACAACTGACACACTAGTATAGATTAATTTAACAAAACACACCCGATCGACCCGTTTCTATAGCTGGAGGGTTTAAAATAGAAATTATAGAAGAACGGTCTAAGAGGCGTCCTTATTCTGGACATCGCAAAAACTAGACGCGATCAGAACTAGCTCTTAATTTGCAACGTGTTATTCCAACTGGTTGAGCGTGAATTGGGATACGACACGGGATGTATCTACGACCTACGATAATTAATGTACTAGCTGTTCAAACATACGTCTCGTCTCGTGCTCTGTCTTAACTATGAACTGGAATAAATAACCAAACTGGTAAACTGACACCTATCAATTATTTGACAGTCAAATTCCAAATTGAACACAGGGAATAGTTGATTTACACACACAGGGAACAACTGACGTGTTTAGTATTTTCCCGCCTAATTTTTTCAATATTTCTCACCTTTTAAACCTTCCCTTTCCCCTCAAATGCATCTTTTGCATGAAAATTTTATTAAAATATTTATCCATATGTACAAACGTATTTATTATTTTGAACCTCCGACGAAAACAGAGTATATAAAGATGGTTATAAGTTTGTCGTATAATATGTTTCTCTCTCTCTTTCTTTCTGTGTGTGTGTGTGTCTGTTTTTGTTTGAAAGCTGACAAGATCGAGAGTGTTCTTAGCTATAATTCATCATCATCAGCTCGTTTACTGCTTGACAATGAAGGGGTTTGTTAGGAAAAAAAAAATTGTCAAGTAGGTACATATAGTTTGTAACCGCAGTCTCACCGGGGCAGCTGTTTCTTGTTTTAATCACAAGTTTTTTTTAAATATAAATAAAAATTTTAAAAAAATATTACTATAGTAACTTCCATACACAATTTGGTATCCTCATTTTATTTCATTTGGGTTTGTTAAGTAGTTCGTGTGGCGCTCATTGAATAAAACACCTGTATACAGTACAGCGTCTCCCGTCGCTCCGACGTATGATGAACTACTCATTAATATTCAGCTGTCTATCTATCCGTCTGTCAATAGTCTCGACGAGATTATTGTGACTGAATACATTACGTCTGTAAATGTTTTAAGAGATATTAATTAACTTTTTAAAGCTCCTCGACTTTCGGTAAATATAAATTTTTAGCGAAACTTAAAGATTTTAAATTTTCAGTTAATCGAGTGTGTAGAGTAGATAAGAGCTTTATGTTAATATATTAGTTAGACAGCTTGAAATCTCATCATTAAGTTGTTAAATAAACTTTATAATAAAACTTCGAACGACGAAATAAATAACCTATTATGAGCTGTAAAAAAGCAATATAAATGGAAATAAAACGTCCGCCATTACAGCCTAGGTTCCCGGTACTGCCTGCATTAGTCAAATAGCACGCAAAACGTTTTTTTCTGTTTCGGCGAACTTTGCATTACCCGTAGCCCGTTTCGACCCGAATATTTTAAATTAATGAACTAAATGATTGTGTACTACGACTTACGAGCAGTGGCATGCACTTTTTAACTACCAATGGCTTATGTCCGCGACTTCGCTCACGGTAACATAGCATGCATGTAGGTAATAATAATAATATCTATGGACGCTTCCACACCACGTCAATCTGTTCCCGTGGTAAGTTCTCGAAGAACTTGTGTTACAGGTACCAGACATCGGAAATATATTTCGATACCTTGTGGTAGAAATAGCGTAAAAGCCAAAACCCTAGTTTACAGGAGAAGCAAAAAACAAAATTGAAAAAAGTAAATCGACTAAAAACCAAATTTTTCTTGTATGTATATTAACTCTTTTAAGTGATATATGTTTTTTTATGTTCTTTGCAATTTAAAACCTTATTTTACTGTCAGCCTCTTAGTTTAGAAGTTAGCTTGGATTTACGGCCATAGTTTTTTGTAAAAATGGTTTATACACCTTTCTTTCAGGTGTTTCATTGGGATGAGTCGTAACTAGAAGTAGGTCGTTGTTATTGAACTTATAGACCACGATCAAAAATTAAGAAGGCCGTAAAATCACTTACCTTTTGAATATGTGGAGTCATAACTACAATAAGTTTATACTAATAATATATACCTCACTAGAAACTTGGGTAACAAAAACCATCATACCGCTTTACCTACTTGTATCTATGGGTGAAAAAGATTTAAATTTTAATCTGTTATTAAATCAAAATTAGTAAATTTTATGAAGCGATTCATTTTCTAAGTATATCAGCATAGTATCAAACAAAACATTTTTGATTGAATCAAGTTATTTTTACACTACTGCGCGACAAAAAGGAGTGGTAATGTGTTTATCAGCCTGTGTTTGCACCTGAGGCACTATGAAGACCAAACGCGTTGGTCGATTTTGATAAATAAACAAAAACTTAAAAGTGTAAAATAAAATAATTACAAAAGAAACCCGGCTGCGTAAGTAAAATAAAACTGAAAAAAGTCCAGTAATCGAGACTTTCGTTATCGAATGTAATTGAATAACTATACCTACCATTGAACCTATCTAACCTAATGTATCGATCACCAAACAATTCCAGTGGTAGGTGTAGTTATTCAATAATATTCGATAACAAAAGTGTCGATTAATTGGAAATTCTTGCTTTTTTTTTTAGTTTTTACGTTGTTGGTTTTTTAATTTATTTATTTTATTATTTACGTTAAAAACAGCAACGTTAAAAGCTTTATAATATTAGTTAATGCAGCAACGAAATAGGAGATTACTTTTAATTATGATCGTAATATTATGCCTAGATCAATATTTGAGATCAAGGTTATCACCAGTTATCTAGGATTCAATTATATAATATGGTAATTGGCTCTTACTACTGTAAGTACTGAATTTGCAATAACGAATTGCAATATGATTCAAAATATAAGACCGAAAAAGAAAAACGAGTCAAGTATCCACCGTAACTTTTTTTTTACTACTTTTATTTTTTTTACTTTACCTTGCCTCATTCCTAATGACATAACGTTATAACTTTGGCGACGTTAAATAACAATATAAAACTATAAAAATTAAATGAGCTAGTAGGTATGTTTCTACGTTGAACAAAATCAAATACCTAAGTAGTTCACAATTTTTTGGACGTCAGTAATCAATCTTTCTTCTTCAAAATCTTCACACATTGGGTAGGTACTTAATATCTACTTTGTTTATTTTCTTTTAAATTTGTTGAAATTTAATATTTAAACCAAATTGTACAAAACATCGTACTAAAAATCGTACTGAACTTTGGTTTTTACCAAGCGCATTTGTTATGTAGGTAATCAGAATTGTACTGAACTTTAGTTTTTACGACCAAGTGCATTTGTTAGGTTCGTAATACCCCATACTTGATTTCGATTTCGATAGATTTAATACTTTTATACTATACACATATTAATATTTTTATTTTATTAACATCACATGTGTATACACATTCATGAACCATGACCCTGGAACGTAGAAAACTTCTTGCTTCTTTGGTGGGACTCGAAGCCGCGACCTCCGCCGGAACGAAGTAGCCGGAACCAGCTACACACACCATATTTAGCGGAACATAAAATAAAGGTTTGATATCAGTATCATATAAGGTTGCTGGCTGGTTTAAACGTCATTTAATTTAAAAAGAAATATTTTCAAATTAAGAAAACAACTGAACATCACATTTTATGCAATTGTTTTAATTTTATTCAAATACACCTTATCTGGAGCGAACTTCGAGTATTTCTTCCTTCTGAGTTTGATTTAAAATTTCATTGAAATACTGTTTTTTGTAAATTTTTTTTAATCGCGTATCTTTTTGAAGTTGAGGACTGAATTATGCCTGACTTAGCCCCAACGGAGATTGCCAGGGCACTCGAAATGCGAAGAAATGGTCAAACCTACAGAGTGATATCCAGAGATCTTCGTCGACCAGTTTCAACGATCCATCGCAGTATCCAACGATTCAGGGAGACCGGTACTTATGTGAGAAGAGCAGGACAAGGCAGAAAAAGACGCACTTCGAGTAGGAATGATCGTTTCATTCCGCTTCGTGTACGTAGGAACCCCCGTTTGACGGCCGTCCAAGCCCGACATGAGTTAGAAGCAGTGCGGGGTGTAACCTTAAGTGAGCGTACGGTACGAAGAAGGTTCGAAGAAGCTGGTTTGGGTTCATTTGTGCCCGCCAAGGCTCCAAGGCTCGAGGTAAATCACCCATATATCGGTGACGATTTTGTTTTTATGCAGGATAATTCTCGGCCGCATACCGCTCGGGTAACTCAAGCTTATGTTAATGATATGAATATATAACTTTAATTTTAATTTTAATATTAATTTTCACTTTTCCCGGTTACATGAAAAGTTCAAAATTGTACCATTTTTCACAAATAGCCTTTACTCGCAAAATCTGTTCTAAATGTGATCTCATTTTAAGTAAAACAAATGAAACTTTAAATAACAAAAGAAGTGTAGTAAGTAGATTTTAAAATAAAACCATATTTTTTTAATTATGGACCTTTTTTTTGTGTTCCGCTAAAGATGCCGGTGTGTTTAGTTATAGATACAAATCTTCCTCCGGAAATATCCATCGCTGGAAACCGCAATAAATTCCGTCACGTAACGTAAACGATCTAGGCGTGCCTAAGTGAGAAACGTTACTTATTTAAATACCTAAGCACATAGTAAGAGATAAAAGCATGGTACGAAGAAGCGAGCCAAAAAATAATTTGACAAGTAGTTGTGTGGCTACTCGTTTGTGTGACTAACGCCTTATTTAATTTGTGTTTACTGACACTATTCGGTGATTGGCAACTATTAATTTCGATCAAATCCGACCTTGTGCGTCACAAATCACAATAGACTCGAATTATGTATGGGCTATGGCCGACATTATGGCTGACAATCGGACGGACGTACGGATGGGAATAAGGCCCGCGTTTGTCACAGACAACACAATAGACATTGAGTCCGCTACGGTATGAATATTCAACGGCTATGTTATTCAACTTTAATTAGGTTATACTGCCGAAATGATGGATATTGGACATCCCTATCAGTCCTTAAAGAAATGACAAAGAGAGCATATAAGTTCTTAGTTTATTCAGCGTTTGAGTGTTCGGTCGATCTAGTTTTATACGGTTAAGGTCAGATCACACCCCGACGATACGCGACGCATTACATGGCGTTGCATTTTTAAGGTAGCTATTGAAAATTGAACTTTATTCACTACACAAAAATATACATGTTTCATATGATATCAATTATACACTGCACATGCGCTGTGCAGCGCGGTGTAACATGACATTCCAATTCTTACAATGAAACGTGTAACTTCTTTTATAATGAATAAAGTTCAGTTTTGAATGTCTATCTTAAAATGCAGCGCCATGCTGCGTATCGTTTCGCTTCGATGTGAATTGACCCTTACGGTACAACAGAGCGAAAACAAAAATATACAACGATTTAGTATTTTAGTATCAACTAGTCTATTCTAAATTAAGTTGCTTCATGCAAACTGAGAATAGTTTAATGATTAATAATATGGCAATTTAATATTAAATAACTGTTATTAATCATTTCATAATAACTTTAATCCGAGGCCCTAAAATTTGGTATAATAATGATAGCTACCTGTGCTAGAAAGCCCCAATTTTGACAGCCTAATCGTTAAGATTAATATTTATACGTCTAATAATAACCAGCGTCAACAGACAAGAAAATGCATGTAACTTTCCACAGCCTCCGGTCTTTGAACAGAAGCCATGCACGTGTATATTTTAGACGGATTAAAATATTTATTAATATTTTTAAACGCTATTATTTAAATAATCTGAGTTTTAAACAAAAAATGAAAACCGACATCAACTTTTAAACAAAAAACGAAACCGAAAGTAAAAATGCACAAAAAGTATGAAATATTAATATTCTTATTTCTAAATAATTCCCCATTTAAATTCGGCAAACATTTGAACTATTTCACTACTCAATCTTCATTATTTTAAAAGTCGGTACCAGCCCACACAATATCCTGACAAAACAATATTTAATAGACCACACGTTCAAGTTGGCTGGTACCGACTTCAAAATTATTAAAATCGGTGCATTAGTTTTGGAGTCTATATAATGCAAACAAACCAACAGACTATTCCTCTTTATAATATAAGTATAGACTATATAGAGATGTAATATAGCTCCGTAACCGCAACCGAAACTATTGGATATCCGAAAAAAATCTATCCATAACCGTAACCAAAATTTATTGAATTTTTTTAAAAATCAATTATCCAGATCCGAAATTAGAGGATAATGTGAAATAATTAATTAATTATCCGTAACGAAACGGGTACAATATTATTATCATATTCATATCCGTAATTAGATCAGAAATTTCATTTTATGCATATCCGTAACATTCCTATTTGAAACTCTCGAGTATATTTGACGTGTTGGGCGAAGGCCCAAGCTCAAGGGCCGCCCCACGGAACTGTCACCGTGGTGCGAACGACACTAACACCAACCACAAACATGGTGCCAGCTCCTGTGTCCTCTACTACTTAGTTCTGGTAACATAACCTAAAATGTTTGAGTGTTAACATGTCATTTTTGACGTTTCTTTGCAATGTGACCAACTAGTGGCGATAGGCTGTTTACCCTAACTTGTTAAGAGGTTATAAAAATAAAAGAGGTTATAAAAAATTTACATTACTTTTTACTTTTACTACTTTTATGAGTAAACGTTAATAAGGATTATTAAACTTTAACGATAAAGCCTAAAAGCTCAGATTAACTTCCAAATAGTAAATCAGTCCTAAAATATACCCTCGTAAAATACTTCTACTATACTGACCAGTGACCTTATAATACATTGCGAGCAAAAGCCAATCTGTTCTATTCTGGACTGTAAAGTTTCACACATAGAGGTGATATTCGCGTGCTATTTTTGTATCCACTTGTTTATTCCCATGACTTAAAGCGTTTGTCAATAGCGTATAAATGTAGTTCCCAGAATACCGAAACATTTATAAGACGTTGAATTTCATTATGAAATGTTACGATTCGGTACAAGTTGACAAGGTGACCATGTTGACAAGTAGAGATGTTGATAATACCAAAGAATATACATAATATTACTAAGGTAAATAATCGTCATGTAATTGGCTTACACGAATGACAGCTCACGGATATGTGTGTGTGGCTAGAGTATTCTGAGGCCGCACGACGCCCACGGGATGCGGGTTTACATAGTCATCGACTTGGTTTCACGGGGCTGGTCGTTTCGTTGTTTGACATAATTGACAATATAATTTCATAATAAGATTGGTCATTTAGTTCTCACCAATACAGATACAAGACACCAGCTACTGCCAATTTACTGTTACAAGGTTAAGTTGGTGTACTCCTTAATTCTCAGGGTGGACTAGGAATTCGCCAGTATAATTATTCTTCTCACATTATTATATTAATATGTGAAGCAAAAACTTTCAGTGTAGTTTTACGAGAACTGTGCAACCAGATGAGTATTAAATTAGGCCTGCAAATTAAAATTTTTGTGGAGGGAAGTGCGCAGAAATCTAAACACTTTTTTAAATAATAGGTTTGTGTTCTAATAGAGGTAGAGATTTATTGAATCCCTTTTAGTAGTTAAACATTTGTATGATAAAATGTTGAAACGAATATCTTTCGCCAAGTTAATAAGCATTTCGCCTATAAACAATAATTAAAGCCAATGCCAATCTTATTTTAAGGCAAGCAAGAAAATTAATAAAAAACTTGCTTCATTTAAATATGGTCACACCCGCTGTGTTGAACAATAAGATACGTTTTCGAAATGCTCGTCACATATTTGAGATAAAGTGATGCATTCATTACCTTGGCAAAATTGCAAGCATATTTTTGTTACTTGAAATTTAAATTTACTTGCAAAAAAAGTGATTTGAAAAAAATATACATAAACTTAGAGCTCTTACACACGAGCGGCATGTTCCCAACGGCAGAGGTAACTGCAGCCGTCGACGCGTGTCGGCGGCAACCGTCGACGCGTCGACGGCAGCAGTCGACCTATAGCGACACTTGCAGTTGTAGTTTGCCGCGTCCGCCATTTTGTCAGTCGACTGCAAATAGTTCAAGAGTGCACGCGTCGCAAATTTGTAAAATGAGTTCTACTTACGAAATTGATAATGAATTGCTAATTATGGCAGTAAAGAAAAGTGCTTGTATTTGGAATTAGGTATAAATTGAAAGATTATAGTAATAACGGTTGCCGCCGACGCGCGTCGACGGCTTCCGTTGACGCGTCGACGGCAGCCGTCGACATTTCAACTTCGTAGGTCAGCGGCAGCCGTCGTCTGCTCTCTTAGTATAGGAGTCAGTTGTAAAATGGATTCCGAAGAAGAAACACTGTTATTGCTTTTACTTCGTCGACGCCGACGGAAACGAAAAATAAAAACACTTCATTGTGGGTTCAAGAAATATTAATCAATAGAGATCAAGAAGGGCATTTTTTTACTCTCTATCCACTGTTACGAAGAAACGAGCAAAAGTTTTTCAATTGTTTTCGAATGTCCATTGCTTCTTTTGATGAGCTAACGGCTATTTTAACAAGTTCAATTTCTCGCCAAGATACCATAATGCGGAACAGCATTTCAGCTGAGCAAAGGCTCGCTATGACATTGAGGTAAGTATTTTTTTAAATTTAATAGAAATATATAAGTAATTTAGATCATTCCTTTAATGAGATCAACATAATTTGGCACCATTTTCTATTTATTACACAAAGCTTACAATTTCAAATAAAAAGAATTTCACCTACTACCTATAGGAACAATAATAATTATTAGTTACTTAAATTTTAATTAAAATACTGTAATGTAATTGTAGAAAACCAAGCAATGTTTTCTAACACATATTTTTACTAACATAATATTAATATTTTTTCGCAACAAAGCGAAACAAACAAAACATAAAAGGAATTTAAAATAAAAAGGAAAGGAAAAAGTCTTCATGGGCGGGACTTGAACCCATGACCCTCGGGTTAGGTACGGGTGTCTCATTGCTCTGCCAACTGAACCACGGTAGCTCAGGGGGCTTATTACCTAACCGTGATAGGTCGTGGGTTCAAGTCCCAAGCGAGGAGATTTTGCCTTTCGTTTTCACTTGAAACATGTTTTTAGAATAAATTATCGTTAACAATAAATAATATCAAAACAATCAAGTATACCCTAAATCTAAACCAGTCACCATCTGAATCATTCATTTAAAAAAAAAAATCTGAGAAGAGATCCGTTATTATTGTATTTGCACCAGAAACCTGAGATGACAAGCTATCATTAGATGCGAGTTGACTTTTCGGTCTTACAGGATTTCTTCCAGAGGAGGTTGTGTATCCCATGTAAGTATAAGAAGATTGACTCGTTGAAGGCGTTGAAATTGACCTGTAGTTTTGCATCACCTTTGGCGTCCAATTTCCAATCGTTTGGTATTTTTTTGAAATCACTTAGTAGTGACAACAGAAATAACTTGTCTGCATCAGGAGGAGGTGAAGGTTGTCTCTCATCTTTTTGTAGTTTATCGTTTAATCGCATGGTTAATGTTTCGATCAAAACACCATCGCTGTCAGTTTGTCGATTTCGTAGTCTTTTTTGAACACTATCTTCTTCTGTTGATTGAACTGTTAGTGGAGGACACGTCTGCTGAGAGTAAAAGTTTGAAACGTTCTGACCTCTATCTTCGGTCACATCTTTTAGAAATAGTAATTGGTCATAGTACGTATATTGTTTTGGTGTGAACGCTGCAGGTCCGCTTTTTTTCTTTAAGTTCCTACAGTATCTAGAGAAACCATCTCTCAATGTTTTCCATTTTAACTGAACATCTACTCCTGGAAAAAAAACAATACTTAATGACACTTTTTTATATTTCCAGATATTTAGCAACTGGTTGTTCATTTGAAGATCTGCAGTATGCATACCGCTGCGGAATTTCCACTATTAGTAAAATAATAAAGGATGTCTGCCAACAAATCTGGATAAATATGCGAGACGACAATTTGCCACAGAACATAACGGAAGAAACTTGGAAAAGTATTGCTGATAAATTTGAAAAACGCGCTCAATTTCCTTACTGCATTGGCGCAGTTGATGGAAAACATATTAGAATATTCAAACCGAAAAATAGTGGCTCATCCCATTACAATTATAAGAATTATTTTTCGATTATTCTACTAGCTATCTGCGACAGTGACTATAAATTTATCTTTTGTGATAAAGGTTGTTACGGACGATATTCGGATTCAACTATTTTTGAGGAATCAATTTTTTATACAAAACTACAAGAAAACTCACTAAACATTCCAAAACCTACACCGATTACAAGTGATGGAATTGCTTTGCCTTTTGTGTTTGTTGGAGACGAAGCGTTCAGTTTGTCACAAAATTTGTTACGTCCTTATCCAGGCAAAAAATTAACATAAAATATGAGGATTTTCAATTATCGCTTAACACGTGCAAGGAGATATGTAGAATGCTCTATGATGATATGATATGATATGATATGATGATATGATATGATAATGAGATATGTAGATATGTAGAATAAGTGGCGAATTTTCCATACCCCAATGAACTTATCTTTGCAGTTTTCTAAGGATGTTGTTAAAGCGTGTTAAACTGCATATGAAACAATAAAGTACCTAGGTACCTACTTATTTTTTGACCTATAAAAAATATGTTATTTTTATAACGCATTAAAATGAATAATACACTTACCAATGGCGTTTTTTTCATTTGTGGATTTATTATTAAAATCATTTACAACTTCTAAATATCTGGAAATATAAAAAAGTGTCATTGAGTATTGTTTTTTTTCCAGGAGTAGATGTTCAGTTAAAATGGAAAACATTGAGAGATGGTTTCTCTAGATACTGTAGGAACTTAAAGAAAAAAAGCGGATCTGCAGCGTTCAAACCAAAACAATATACGTACTATGACCAATTACTATTTCTAAAAGATGTGACCGAAGATAGAGGTCAGAACATTTCAAACTTTGACTCTCAGCAGACGTGTCCTCCACTAACAGTTCAATCAACAGAAGAAGATAGTGTTCAAAAAAGACTACGAAAGCGACAAACTGACAGCGATGGTGTTTTGATCGAAACATTAACCATGCGATTAAACGATAAACTACAAAAAGCTGAGACAACCTTCACCTCCCCCTGATGCAGACAAGTTATTTCTGTTGTCACTACTAAGTGATTTCAAAAAAATACCAAACGATTGGAAATTGGACGCCAAAGGTGATGCAAAACTACAGGTCAATTTCAACGCCTTCAACGAGTCAATCTTCTTATTCTTACATGGGATACACAACCTCCTCTGGAAGAAATCCTGTAAGACCGAAAAGTCAACTCGCATCTAATGATAGCTTGTCATCTCAGGTTTCTGGTGCAAATACAATAATAACGGATCTCTTCTCAGTTTTTTTTTTAATGAATGATTCAGATGGTGACTGGTTTAGATTTAGGGTATACTTGATTGTTTTGATATTATTCATTGTTAACGATAATTTATTCTAAAAACATGTTTCAAGTGAAAACGAAAGGCAAAATCTCCTCGCTTGGGACTTGAACCCACGACCTATCACGGTTAGGTAATAAGCCCCCTGAGCTACCGTGGTTCAGTTGGCAGAGCAATGAGACACCCGTACCTAACCCGAGGGTCATGAGTTCAAGTCCCGCCCATGGAGACTTTTTCCTTTCCTTTTTATTTTAAATTCCTTGTATGTTTTGTTTGTTTCGCTTTGTTGCGAAAAAATAATAATTTTATGTTAGTAAAAATATGTGTCAGAAAACATTGATTGGTTTTCTACAATTACATTACAGTATTTTAATTAAAATTTAAGTAACTAATAATTATTATTGTTCCTATAGGTAGTAGGTGAAATTCTTTTTATTTGAAATTGTAAGCTTTGTGTAATAAATAGAAAATGGTGCCAAATTATGTTGATCTCATTAAAGGAATGATCTAAATTACTTATATATTTCTATTAAATTTAAAAAAATACTTACCTCAATGTCATAGCGGGCCTTTGCTCAGCTGAAATGCTGTTCCGCATTATGGTATCTTGGCGAGAAATTGAACTTGTTAAAATAGCCGTTAGCTCATCAAAAGAAGCAATGGACATTCGAAAATAATTGAAAAACTTTTGCTCGTTTCTTCGTAACAGTGGATAGAGAGTAAAAAAATGCCCTTCTTGATCTCTATTGATTAATATTTCTTGAACCCACAATGAACGTGTTTTTATTTTTCGTTTCCGTCGGCGTCGACGAAGTAAAAGCAATAACAGTGTTTCTTCTTCGGAATCCATTTTACAACTGACTCCTATACTAAGAGAGCAGGCGACGGCTGCCGCTGATCTACGAAGTTGAAATGTCGACGGCTGCCGTCGACGCGTCGACGGCAGCAGTCGACCTATAGCGACACTTGCAGTTGTAGTTTGCCGCGTCCGCCATTTTGTCAGTCGACTGCAAATAGTTCAAGAGTGCACGCGTCGCAAATTTGTAAAATGAGTTCTATTTACGAAATTGATAATGAATTGCTAATTATGGCAGTAAAGAAAAATGCTTGTATTTGGAATTAGGTATAAATTGAAAGATTATAGTAATAAAACAATAAAACACAGAGCATGGATGGCGGTTTGTGAAGAAGTTGTAAATGATTTTAATAATAAATCCACAAATGAAAAAAACGCCATTGGTAAGTGTATTATTCATTTTAATGCGTTATAAAAATGATAACATATTTTTTATAGGTCAAAAAATAAGTAGGTACCTAGGTACTTAATTGTTTCATATGCAGTTTAACACGCTTTAACGACATCCTTAGAAAACTGCAAAGATAAGTTCATTGGGGTATGGAAAATTCGCCACTTATTGGTCAGAATACCGAATGAGCATTCTACATATCTCCTTGCACGTGTTAAGCGATAATTGAAAATCCTCATATTTTCTGTTAATTTTTTGCCTGGATAAGGACGTAACAAATTTTGTGACAAACTGAACGCTTCGTCTCCAACAAACACAAAAGGCAAAGCAATTCCATCACTTGTAATCGGTGTAGGTTTTGGAATGTTTAGTGAGTTTTCTTGTAGTTTTGTATAAAAAATTGGTTCCTCAAAAATAGTTGAATCCGAATGTCGTCCGTAACAACCTATATCACAAAAGATAAATTTATAGTCACTGTCGCAGATAGCTAGTAGAATAATCGAAAAATAATTCTTATAATTGTAATGGGATGAGCCACTATTTTTCGGTTTGAATATTCTAATATGTTTTCCATCAACTGCGCCAATGCAGTGAGGAAATTGAGCGCGTTTTTCAAATTTATCAGCAATACTTTTCCAAGTTTCTTCCGTTATGTTCTGTGGCAAATTGTCGTCTCGCATATTTATCCAGATTTGTTGGCAGACATCCTTTATTATTTTACTAATAGTGGAAATTCCGCAGCGGTATGCATACTGCAGATCTTCAAATGAACAACCAGTTGCTAAATATCTGGAAATATAAAAAAGTGTCATTAAGTATTGTTTTTTTTCCAGGAGTAGATGTTCAGTTAAAATGGAAAACATTGAGAGATGGTTTCTCTAGATACTGTAGGAACTTAAAGAAAAAAAGCGGATCTGCAGCGTTCAAACCAAAACAATATACGTACTATGACCAATTACTATTTCTAAAAGATGTGACCGAAGATAGAGATCAGAACGTTTCAAACTTTTACTCTCAGCAGACGTGTCCTCCACTAACAGTTCAATCAACAGAAGAAGATAGTGTTCAAAAAAGACTACGAAATCGACAAACTGACAGCGATGGTGTTTTGATCGAAACATTAACCATGCGATTAAACGATAAACTACAAAAAGCTGAGAGACAACCTTCACCTCCTCCTGATGCAGACAAGTTATTTCTGTTGTCACTACTAAGTGATTTCAAAAAAATACCAAACGATTGGAAATTGGACGCCAAAGGTGATGCAAAACTACAGGTCAATTTCAACGCCTTCAACGAGTCAATCTTCTTATTCTTACATGGGATACACAACCTCCTCTGGAAGAAATCCTGTAAGACCGAAATGTCAACTCGCATCTAATGATAGCTTGTCATCTCAGGTTTCTGGTGCAAATACAATAATAACGGAGCTCTTCTCAGATTTTTTTTTTTAAATGAATGATTCAGATGGTGACTGCTTTAGATTTAGGGTATACTTGATTGTTTTGACATTATTCATTGTTAACGATAATTTATTCTAAAAACATGTTTCAAGTGAAAACGAAAGGCAAAATCTCCTCGCTTGGGACTTGAACCCACGACCTATCACGGTTAGGTAATAAGCCCCCTGAGCTACCGTGGTTCAGTTGGCAGAGCAATGAGACACCCGTACCTAACCCGAGGGTCATGGGTTCAAGTCCCGCCCATGGAGACTTTTTCCTTTCCTTTTTATTTTAAATTCCTTGTATGTTTTGTTTGTTTCGCTTTGTTGCGAAAAAATAATAATATTATGTTAGTAAAAATATGTGTTAGAAAACATTGATTGGTTTTCTACAATTACATTACAGTATTTTAATTAAAATTTAAGAACTAATAATTATTATTGTTCCTATAGGTAGTAGGTGAAATTCTTTTTATTTGAAATTGTAAGCTTTGTGTAATAAATAGAAAATGGTGCCAAATTATGTTGATCTCATTAAAGGAATGATCTAAATTACTTATATATTTCTATTAAATTTAAAAAAATACTTACCTCAATGTCATAGCGGGCCTTTGCTCAGCTGAAATGCTGTTCCGCATTATGGTATCTTGGCGAGAAATTGAACTTGTTAAAATAGCCGTTAGCTTATCAAAAGAAGCAATGGACATTCGAAAATAATTGAAAAACTTTTGCTCGTTTCTTCGTAACAGTGGATAGAGAGTAAAAAAATGCCCTTCTTGATGCTCTATTGATTAATATTTCTTGAACCCACAATGAACGTGTTTTTATTTTTCGTTTCCGTCGGCGTCGACGAAGTAAAAGCAATAACAGTGTTTCTTCTTCGGTATCCATTTTACAACTGACTCCTATACTAAGAGAGCAGACGACGGCTGCCGCTGATCTACGAAGTTGAAATGTCGACGGCTGCCGTCGACGCGTCAACGGAAGCCGTCGACGCGTCAACGGAAGCCGTCGACGCGTCGACGGTTGCCGCCGACGCGCGTCGACGGCTGCAGTTACCTCTGCCGTTGGGAACATGCCGCTCGTGTGTAAGAGCTCTAAGAGCTCTTCAGCGCCATACTCATCATCCAGGCTTCATATCTAAGGCCGCGGCCGTGAAGCGGACGTGAAGGCAACAATTATTATCAATGATTGACACAATTGACAATGATAACTGCTAAAAGTACCGCTTCGGGGGTTGCAGGCCGGACCGTGAGCAATGCCCTTTAGTGAGAGAGGGACAATTCGATATTATAAGACGTTACTAGTCAATTATTAAAATTAAACAAATATATCTTTTCATGTCTAGTGCCTAGTGATGTTGATCTACTATCAACATCATTCATCATATCAACATCATTAGGAGTGGAAGGAAATTATTTATTTTTAAAAGTTTGTTTCACGGCCTCTATAACGATGTGAGACAATTAGTATAAGTGGTTCAGGAGCACTATTCACCCCAACCCTTCACGACGATGAAGAGGCTTTAGCGCGGTAATTATAGGGTTAATGGACATTGATGTTGGGCTTTATAATATATTGTAGACACAGCCCGAAAATGTGAAATCGAAAGTACAATTCTCGTATTCAACTTAGACTTTCAATTTACTTTTATTTGTTTAAATATATAAATGAATCGTCTCGATATCATAAACTGATTATTGTAGTTTGGACCAATTGAAACGCGTTTGTTGTAAGCTTGACGTAAGTTTATAAGAATACCATTTTGCTGTTTTAACATATCGAGGCTGCATCGAAACTGTATTATTGTAAGATTTTATTAGCATAATCGACCTACAGTTTGAACATTCTGATAAGCTTCAAAATACGTATGGGATGTAGATACAGCTTAGCTTAATGAGGCGGAGCTACATTTCTGGTAAGGCTATCAAGGACAAATATGGTTATTGACTCTACAACATTATAGTTTAAGCTATAAATAGAGGTCGCCCTGTGGTTAAAATTCGCCTACGATGGTTCATAATATAATTTTTAAGGTTGAACTTTCTTTGAGGGTTACTTAAATTCTATTCATAACCACCGGCATATACAGCGCGGCGGGCGCCTAACCTTCAAAGCCGGTGCGTTATACGGTAGAGTGAGGGCGTGCGGTAAATTATGCAAATTTTTTGCTATGCATACTTGTCATTTCTGTAATATGATAGCATATGATATGATGTCTTTACTGTAGTATAATGTTGGGTTAAATGTTTAATTCGGATAAAAGTACACCCTGTATGTACCTCTACGATCTCCAATGGTCTCTGCAACCAGGAGTTATTTTCTTTTCTTTTTATAATCCGTAGTTAGGTACTATAATTTTAATCTTTAATCCAAAAAAATCCATGCTTATCTAGGTAGGCTATGAGGACCGGATAAACAGCGCTACATTGTAAGAGCGTAGAGTCGTCCGCCGTCCACCGCAGCGCCGTCCGCCGGTACAGTTAGTAATTTGTAATTTAAATCTTAAGGAAATTTCATGCTTATGTTTACAGTTAAATAAGGTTTTATTAATAATAATTTGAATAACGCACGCTTCGTAAAATGGCGTAGGAATGCGGCATGAACAATTTAACTAGTTATGTTTGTGACTGCGACGAGCCGACTAGAGGGTTAGCTGTAGTTACTTGAAAAATTAAGATATTTTCAAACTAAGAATATAATAATATTATACTAAACCTTAAGGTCCACAGATCGGGATTAAAGTTAACCTTGGATTAAATATCATGATATCTCTCGTTTTTCGTATTTATGATTGAGAAGGCGTTATATTTTAACCCAGATCTGCGCAAGTGGGGCTAAGTACGCTAAAGTATAACCCGCGCGGCAAATCAGTGGGACGATGAGAGGCAGAAGTCAGAACGAATCGCGTGCATTCGAAGTGACCTAAGATTTTTTACAGGATTTCCCACTAAGTTTTTCTTCACTATTTAAGCTTCGGTACGAATATCTTCTTCTCTTATTTAATATATAAAAATGGATGGCAATCCCAATGTCTCGCTACAATTAGAGAACCGCTAGACCGATTTGGCAAATTTTTCTCTTGAAATAATTGTGGCAGTTCAGGGAAAGTTTAAACGGTGAGAGATATTGGAAACTTTCCGGGGAAATTTGTCAGTTGACTGTCAAATAATATTTATAGATGCGTTCATTTTACCAGTTTGGTTATTTATTTATTTCAGTTCATAGTTAATACAGAACGACGAATGTCGGGACAGCTAGTATTTGATAAAAATTTGATTGCACCCTCTCTTAAGAAATTCATCAAGTTAAAACAGAAGATGTATTTCGACAAATACTTGTTGGTAGACTATAAAGAGCCGATAGCAAAGGGCATTGCCAATTAATTGACTAAAGGGCATTTCTAATTAAGAACCAATGGTTAGTCATCGATATCACCATATAGCAGTGGCGACGCGTGAGATCTGCGAAATGGTAGCCGTATAAGCTAATATATCTATTGTTTTATTTATCTTTATTGAACTAAGCGCCATCTATCGGGTGGTTTAGATCTAAAACAAGATTTTTTATGTAAATTTTTGTATATTTATAATATATTGTATTTTAAAATTTATATATTTTATAAATATTCATATAATATACTTGATATTCATAGGGGAAACTGATATGATGTCGAGTTGTATACACACTTCGCTACTGCTTTATGCTGTACCTTGTCCCTTATTGCCAAGTAATTAGGTCGTAACTCGTAATGTGGCGCGCCGGGTTTTTCGAAGACCCTAAATTGGCCTTCGTTGATGCTACTTTCTAGTGCTATCGGGGTGCACATTAAGTGTTGCCCACGTAACAGAGTGTCGAAATCATACATTTCACGGTGTATGGTGTACAATAGACACCATTGTCGGACAGTTGCGTCACTGTGCATATCCCGTGTCTCCGCTGTGGCATCGTCACACGTGGACGGCTTGTACATACTTGAAAACACCTTATAAAATAGGTACATTTTATAAATCACAATTTATAAATTAACTAAAAAAACAAAAAGTATTCAACTTATTTCTTTTAAAAAGCTGTTATTAAGCAACTACATTTTTTATAAAAAACTATAACCCGACATTTTTTATAAAACTATAAACTATGTAAACTATATAGCCTATGTTACTGGCCATTGTTACGAATCTATTGACGCCTCATTCATTAAAATCGGACAAGTAGTTTAGGCGCTACGGCGGAACAAATATACATTACATACATACATGTATACATACATATGACATATATTGCCAAAATTATTACCCTCCCTTTTGGTTTCGCCATAGTCGAGTCAAAAGACATATATTTTCAGAACACAACTTTAGAAACTGTGCATATATTTAACTTGCTTATGATTAATATTGGCACACATTTAAACTGGAAAACCCACATTGAAAACATCAAATAAAATTAAGTTAAATTCAATATAGGCACTTTTCCGACTTACAAAGTACAAACCGCTTTGGCAGCACAACTATGCTGCTAAGAGTTGGCATTACTCTTGGTTGAGATACGTGTCATATTGTGGGGAAAATACAGCAAATATACACAAACTTTCTATTCTAGAAAAATAATCATAAGAATAATAGCCCAAATAAAAAATAGAGATAGCTGCAGACCATATTTAATTAAATATGGTCATATATTTAATGAAATATGGTATTTATATTAACCCTTTTTCTATCTATTCATAATTATAATCTGTATTGGCTAGAATATTATGGTAACAAAATTGGTCTCAACATAATTTAGCTATTTTGGAGAACACATTCTGCTTAAGGCATGTAAAGGAGGCCGGCAAGTCGCCATACATTTACTGCCTGGTAATTAAAATACGAGTCTACAAAAAGTAAGTATTTATTGTAAGTTGTACTTTATGAACATAGAAACAAAAAAAGCAATAATATTATACATTAAACTCGGGGGATAAAAGATAATTGATTAAAAATAACCTAACTATTATCAATATATTGCTCTAGTGCAAGTGGTGAGTTGCGGAAAAGCGAAATCTATTATTTGCGGTGTCAATTACGTAATGAAATTAATAACTACATAGTTTGTTTGGAAACGCAATATGCTAACAGATAAATGATAGATGTCGCTTTCACGTTATGAAAACCAAAAACATAATAATTATTTTTCTTAGTGTATAAACGGTATAGAGGGATCTATTTCACATCCCAATTTTTTCATAAAACCACATTTTTTTATTAAACTAGTACGAAACTGCTGAGCTATATAAAAAGAAAATATTATACTCCAATTAGAATAAATCTATCAACTGAGCCACTAAATGGAGATTTTACGCCTCAAATTGACAATTTAGAACAGGATGACATAATCATGTGATGAAGAGCCTTTAAATAAAGATTTAAAAAATACTACAGACTATATAGATTGTATGATGACAACGATTACCATAGATAAGTACGTATTCTGTAATGTATTCAGTTTTAAGTACTACAAAACCATAACAAAAACCAACCATTTGTTCGAAACTTGGCCGCTCTTGATGGAAAATCAGGCAGGTTTCGCCAGTGTCCTTTGAATAGTTTAAGATTTAAACACCACTTTTTTACATTTAATTAAAAATCATTATATTAATTATGAGGCACATTATGATAAACTATTGACATACATGATGTGATTTTTTTAATATTTTGACTATTTCACTAAAGTATACCTATTTGGTATCTACAAAAGTGTTGTAAAACGTGTAAATGTAAGTATGGATGTTTCGCAAGTTGTCACGCGGGGTTCCCATGTAGAACGCACTTCCGCTGATTGTCAGGGAAAAGTCAAACTGCGTATCGTAACACTTATACTGACATGACTAATGCGTTACTAAGTGACTTAAAATACTTGAGAGTTTCAGTATTTAAATTAAGTCAAAGCGAACGCAAAAAATAATTGCAGAAACAAAACCAGCCCATATAAACCATAAGAACAGTGTTAACCAGGGAGCTACCCCAACATGTCAGTCTCCAAATATATACGTTTTATTAAGGTATTAGGAAGAAACTGAGATAAAGTATCTGGAGCGACTGTTCCTACTCGATTTGGAAAAAGATAAATTGAATATTTGATTGCAACCTTCAGTATTAATAAATATTAGAGTTGTCGAAGTAGATGCTTTTCTTCATAGTTAGACTGCTGTCACAGATTAGTATTAAATAGTAAACACTGTAGTGTTATATACTTTTTTGGGAGATGTATCATCAACATCATTAGAATATAGCCATTTACTGCTGAATGTAGGCCTCCCCCTATGAGCGCTAACCATCCCGACCTTGGGCAGCCCTCATTCATCTGCTGCCATCCACCTTCTTCAAATCGTCGGTCAATCGTGCCGCAGGACGTCCTACACTACGTTTGCAGCGTGGTTTCCACTCTAAAACTTTTCTGCTCCATCGACCGTCTATCCGACTGGGGAGATGTATATTGTATACCGGCACAAAATGTGACATTCGAATATAGTTGTTAAGAGGAAACATAAAGGGCTAGAGAAATGATAAATAGGTATTTGTAAAATCTATTGTTGTCCCGCAGTGCCTGAACAAGCTATCAATGTGTGAGAGTGCGATAGAGACAACTGTAACTTAAACTGAAAATACCTATTAAAAGTACAATAAATCAACGATTCGTAGTCCCCTGATTCCTTCTCCAAAACTTAACCGATTTAAGTACTTTTTTCATTACCAATTTAAAAAAGGCTTGAACTGTGTTCCAATGTTTTCATTTTTTTATATAATTTAGTCAAATTTGTTTTCTGGATGTTTGACCACAGCGGAAAATCTGGCCATCTTTTAAAGTTTTTGAACGTCCATATGTCTTTTAATAATTAATTTATGAAAAAAACGGAATCATAGGGACACGCTAATAGTGTCCATAAATATTCAGGAAAAAATTGTTACTCTACCGGCACTATCCAGGGAGAAAACAGGGGAACGTTTGTATACTTTTCCATACATTGCGTGGCCCTTCTGTTTTCTCTTAAGCCAAACAATGTTAGTTTTCCGAGTGTACACGCTTATAAATATTTATGTTATGCAAATAATATTTAGGCGCCTGGTGGAATAGTAGCCATAATTAAGATAGATGATGATATACTATCGCTACTGCGTATACAGCGTGTTGCTTAATATGCATAATTATACTAAGCAAACCCGATTCAATCAATGCAAACATAATATAAATGTTGCCTAGTGTCGAATATCAGATTTATACAAACTTAGTTTAATTTATTTTGAGTAGAAATACATAAATATAAAAAAAAGCTATTTAGGTTGACGCGATTATAACTTGTGAGCAAACAAAAAATATTGCTCATCTCTTTTACGCAAAACGATTTGTTACGTCAGAAGCTGCTACCGTCATAAATTTTTGAATAACAAATGTTGGCAGAAGCAACTCGTGACGTCACAGTCCGATATATCGCTCTCTTTCTTATTGAAAATTTAAATTGTTTGTATCTTCGTTTATTTAAAAGTTACAAAAATGGCTTCTAGATTGTTTATTAACTTAATGTCAAATATCGAATAGACAGAAAAAAATTTAGGCAACATTCCTATTAAGTAGGTAACGTAAATTTGCATTAATTTTGAATTTTTTGATGCCCTAGACTTGCACTCTGGTTAGCCGTATGATAAGTCAGTGGTTTTAGTATAATTAACGAATGCATCGTACATCGAAACTGTATTACTGTAATTTTTAATACCTACAGAGTCTGTACTCTGTAGGTAATTAAAAAATTACAACAAAAAATTTAAATTGGGTCTGTACGCAATTTAAGTTTTTTGTAAATAGACTAAATTCGATCAAATGTATGTGTAGTTATATTTCTTTAATGTAAATAAGTGACATTTAAATAATAAAATTATATTTTAAAATGTGTTTTTGCTACAAAAAGATTCAATTGATTCTGAACAGACTTTAACACGCTGTATATTCTGATGTCGCTACCATATCGCCTCCCTGTTGATATCACAGATAGTATTTGCCGAACATAATTGGTGCGTAGGTGTCACGTATTAAATAATTCAACGCCAGCTAATAACGGACTCGACTTGTCATAATCGTGTCATAATTGCGCGATAGTGACGACGTGATTGCACGAAACGAACCTGTCAGAGCGGGGACTGGCGGGTTCCGTAGTTACCTAGTAGTTCTTTAACATTACGAAGATAATGTGTTTTATAATGCGAATGAACAGAAGAATCGTATCGAGTGTCAATCCCTTAGTTAAAAAATAATATGTAGGTAGCGACTAGTGACCAGCACCCAAACCCTGTTTGTCCACCGCCGCCGTCAACGGGACGTCACGTCACCGAGAACGAGATTATTTCAGGCCGAGATTTAAGTGACGACGATCGTTTGTCCGCCTGCACCGCGACGATCTCGGTGGTTCAGTTTGTTTTTACTGTGTGTTAAATAAATATGTACATTGTACTGATTACGTCTTTAATTTTCTGGTCCATTTCCTTAAAGTTCGGCTCCAAAAAGACATTTATGTCATGCATTTCTTTCCAAATTTTTGTCTTTGGATGCATCATTAGTTTTATCCCACAAACATTATATTAACGTTCGACAAGTTGTATTAATGAATAAATGGCGTATTTTTATCTTGTTATGTTCTCGGTGACGTCCCGGTGACGGTGGCGGTGGACACGTTAATACGTGTTATGTATTGCCGCCACTTCGGCCCGTCACAATCTCGGGCCGATTTCTAGCGGAATCGCCGAACTAAGCGATCTTTCCGCGGACGCGGACGGGATGACGGCGCTCGGGTGACGGGCGTGCGGTGGACATATTACGGCCATAGTAAATGTATGTGTCGCTAAATCGACGGCGTCATCTCGTTCTCGATGACGTCCCGTTGACGGTGGCGGTGGACAAACAGCCAGGGGAAGTTTGCTGCGATAAGCGCAGAGGAGCTGAGAAATTTGTACAAAGCGGCAGAATAATAATAATAATAATAATAAACATTTATTTGACACAATGAGACATTACACCACAAATAAAACAAAGATTTACATACAAAACTCATAAAAACAGGACAGAAAAACAACTGAAAACATAAAAATTACCTACCATGGGAGTAGGTACGCAATAGATACTATTATGGATAGGAAGGTAGGTAGTGTAATGCCTAACTGTCAAAAAGGAGACCGCTCAGGCGTATCACTGCGGCGTAGCACCACAGTGCCTGGTATTATGCGGTTCCATATTGTTGTCGTTTGACGGACAGATTTAATACACTCAGCAACACTCTACATATTTGATACGACTCTACAGTGTGTATCGCGTTTTGGGCTCCCGCCTCCCACACATAATTGCGAATTCGCATCGCAAATATCTGCGAGCTCGTATATATACTAAGCTCGCAGATGCGATGCGAATTCGTGCGAATTCGCAATTACGCCCTTTGACACCATCTCGACTCGTCTGTTTATTGCGGAGAATTTTCTAGGGGTGCTGGTAGCCCTAATTCCCACTTAGCACCTAACCAGATTATGGTGTGAACAGTAGATAAAATATCTATTATGATTCCACTTACTTTGTATAGCTGTCATAAACTGGCCCGCGCACATAAACCGGCGGATAAACGAGCCGTCAGCAGCTACTCCTAAGTGTGTGGTTATTGAATAAGCGGCCTCTTATCGTAATTAAGTGTTGCCAGTTAAATCGACTTGTGTGAAACTGGTTGCTCAAGTATGAACTTAAATAAATAAAATCGCTCCCCACACCGATTTCGGTGACGGTGGCCGGTTTTATTGAAATTAGGCCAGTTAAGCAGGAGTAATTTTATGGTGCCCAAGTGTGTGCGCAGTACACTCTGCACTCTCTTCTCCTTTACTCTCGTAACCCAGTGGGATGGATAACCGACACGACTGGCGAGATATCAGTCGCAGGTCCGACTTTTTACACGCCCATCCGACGCATAGATCATCTTTCTTGTTCAATCAGGTGATCAGCCTGCATTATCCTAACCAAACATGGAAACAACTTTTTTTTTGTTGTTCCAATGCGGGAATCGAACCCATGACCTCCGATTCGCGACCCAAGCTCTAACCACTAGACCACGGAGGCTGTAAGAACTTAGAGCAATGTGTGACATTATGATTTTACTAAATGCGAAAGTTTGTGAGGATCTATGTGATAATCTAGAAATATACATACAAATAAATATAATTGAAATGTCTGTTTCTAATTTTAAATTAACAGTTTTTCACTTAATGCATATGAAAGTATATCGGTAGTCGTCGGTACTTACATCCAATAAAAATATAATTTTAAAAAATTGTCTGTTCGTCTTTATGTCTGTTTGTTCCGGCTACTCTCTGAAACGGCTGGACCAAATTTCATGAGACTTTCACGGGCAGATAGCTGGATATTAGGAGTTACTTAGGCATTTTTTTATCTTAACGTTCCGTTAAATAAATAGGGTTCCGTTTCCGTTAGTTCTACGCAAACGAAGTTACGGGCACCAGCTAGTTTAAAATATTTATAATTGGGTACATGACTGTAATTTTTTATTACATATCTGAATAGTGCTCAGAAAAATAAGAAAGATTACAAAAAGTATATAGTATAGAAAAAAGCAATAGTTTTAAAGAAGCTTGCTTTTTTCAAACTATTCATTTTTATATATTATATGATTGTTTGAAGCATTTTTGTGAGTCTTGTGATAATGGTCCATACAAAACTCACTGCAATTGTAATGTCTCGCAAAATATCTACAAAGTTTGTGCGTTTATGTTTATACATATACTTACCACAATAAATCTTTTTGTATTTGATGTAAGTAAGTAAACTACTACCTAATTATGCAAAAAAATATTTATCTTATTTTCTTTTACTAAGTTGTACTTAATACCTGATTTTTGTTTTTTTTTTGTTTTTGTTTTGTTTATTGTATTGCTTTTTTTTAAATACATTCAGATATACTGAATGTATTAAAAAAAAAAAAATTTACATGTTAGCAAATAGCTAATTTAATCGAACAAAAACCGCTCGACGGGTTCGAATAAAGCCTTTTCTTTGATGTGCATAGAGTAATTAGGAAAATCATTTAAAAACAAAATAGTAAGCATAGAATCAAACCAAAGCCTACTAGTAAAATTAAATTATATATACAAGTCTGGTTGCCGATGGTGCCGATAATATAAATCGAGTACATAAATAATAATATTGCCTATTTAAGCCGATGTATTAGCATGTAATCCTGCCGACTGCGCCACTTGCCGCGTAATTATGACTCTAGTTAGCTTCGATCATCGATTTAATTACACGTTCAATAAAATAATAATAATTGGCCAGTTCAAAACTGATCTATGTGGTTTAAAAATGTTCAAGTAGATGGTGAACGGTTGATGAAATGAGGTGTCAATAGATTCGTAATAATTAAACGGGTAACATAGTCTATATAATTTGCGTAGTCGGGTTATAGTTTCTTACTTTGATGATTCTACAAATCACACAGTAATGTATGTTTTATTTAACTGTACTTGATCTATTTAAAAGTTTCGTTTTCTTTAGAATAACAATAAATAATAAAATGTTTATTTACAAATATATTGTGAAAGTTTTTTCAACAACAACAACCTATCGAGTAAGAAGAGTTATCAATTCGGACAAAAGTTTATTAAACTTTCAAAAGAAAGTGAGAAATTAATTTGCAAATTTCTAATCCCGTACATGACAGTGAATTTTGTTTATTAAAGAAATTTAACCAACTATCAATAATAAAATTACTCTGCGGCTCAGTGGTTACCGCGATGGCGAGCAAGTCGGAGGTCGCAGGTGCGAATCCTGCGAGGGAGAAAAATGTTTTCAATGCTCCTGAGTCATGGATGAGTATTAATAAATATGTATAATAGGTCTTTACCTATGAAATTGCCGTTCTGCAGTACTGGCCATTTCAAATCAAAATAATTTTTGTTTGGCTAAGAATTCTAATTTCAAATTAATTTTATTTTAAAAACATGGAATTCTTTTTCCAAAAGTAGTCATTTGTTTATTGATTAGTGTTACATTTTCATCGCATTTCTATCTTTTTCGTCATCATGGATACGTTAAAAATTCGAGTAATTATGGAATATGAGTACCGTCGTGGCAGCAACGCGGCACAAGCGGCACGCAACATCAACGACGTTTACGGAGCTAACACTACATACCAACGCATCACCTGTTATTAGTTTGCTCGCTTCTGTTCTGGAAATTTCGACCTGAAAAATGAACCTCGCGGTCGTCCGAAGACTTTGGTCAACAATGACGAATTAAAGGCGATTGTGGAAGCTGATGATACACAATCTATGGTTGAATTAGCAGCAGCTTTCGACGTTAGCGTCAAAACAATATTGGTCCATTTGCGTCAAATTGGCAAGGTAAAAAAGCTTGACAAATGGGTGCCCCACGAACTCAATGATCGCCAGCGCAAAGTACGCGTCGAGACGTGCCTTGCACTGCTCAACAGACACACAAATGAACGAATTTTGAACCGCATTGTTACCTGCGATGAAAAATGGATTGTGTTTGATAACCGCAAGTGCTCAGCAAGTTGGTTGGATCCTGGTTCAGCTCCTAAACAATGCCCTAAACGAAAACTTACCCCTAGAAAAGTGATGGCCACTGTTTGGTGGTCTAGCGCCGGTGTGATTCATCACAGCTTCTTACCAAACGGGGTGAGCATTACTGCAGATGTGTACTGTGAAGAACTGAACACAATGATGGAGAAGCTGGCACATCTCTAACCAGCATTGGTCAATCGCTCGTCTTCGCTGCTCCTGCACGATAACGCGCGACCTCAAATTGCACAGCAGACGGTCTCCAAGTTGCAAGAACTGGGGTTGGAAGTCATCCGCCCTACTCACCAGACCTTGCGCCTACAGACTACTACTTTTTCCAGAATTTGGATAACTTCTTGGCGGAAAAAAAATTCAATACCCGAGAGGCAGTACAAAATGCCTTTGAAGAATTTGTTGCCTCCCGTCCAGCTGATTTCTTTAAAAAGGGTATCAAATAAACTGCCACTGTGTTGGCAAAGATGCATTGATTGCATGAGTGATTACTTCGATTAATACAAATAAAAAATACATGATAAAAAATTCATTTTAATGTTTTCTTACAAAACGGCAATTTCATAGGTAAAGAACTAATATAATGTAATAAAAATCTTAAATATTATATGTTATATTATATACTTTGTCGATTTCTGTGGCTCAGTGGTAAGCGCGTTGGCGCTCAATCCGGAGATTGTGTGTTCGAATCCCGCCGAGGGAACAAAAAGATTTCTGTGTTCCTGGGTCATGGAATGTACCTGTAATACAAGTCCTTCGAATACTTAGCACGGGGCCATATTGACGTGGTGTGAAGCGTCCGTAAAAATTGTTATTATTATTATATTATTATGTGTATGGTATAAAAGTATTACAATTATTAAATAAATATTTTCTTGCCGCTTGCAAAGTCCTGACAAAATGGACACTTGTCAAAAGGGTAGCAGCTAGCGTCACGTTGGTGCAACGTAAGTTTACCCCATTTTGAAAGGTGTAAGTGCATTCACCCATAAAAGGATTCCCACGTAATTTTTTGGGTCGTAAAGCTAATAAGGATACTTGTGGACATAACAAAAAGGCAAAATATGATTCCAAATTGGAGGATCACATCTTTATCGTTTAGTCGAAGGCTTTTGTTTTGAGTGTTTTTATGTCAGGAGAAATGAGATACTTGTCAATAAAGCTATTATAAATAAATAATAATAAAATTCATTCATCAACGATAAAATTCATAAATAATTATGAAAGTTAAAATAAATATCTCACTAATTGGATATCATAAATATTACCTAAGTATTTATGTACACAATAATTGAATACTGAATTAATGTAGTCTGTGACCTAACTGATTACATGAAGTCTAGCTGCTGGACCCAGACGCCAGAAGATATCTTTAGTTAACGATAACTGTTAATTTTCTTAGCTTAAATTTCTTAACTTAGAGCCTTCCGTCTAAAAATGTGATAATATTTCGAAATTGTTCAAACAATTGGAAAGTCAAATAGTACCGTATTTTCTGCTTCTTTTAACAAATACTGCATCATGCATGGAAATATCAAATAAGTAATTACTACAGTCATAAACTTTTAACGAACCCCGCTTTAAAAATACATCAATCTGATCGCCACTATTTGTCATTGTGTTTTACATTTTATTCAAATAAAACAACTAAAAACCAATTGATGTACAAAATAAATATGCCAATTGCTAATGAAAAGCAATGAATTGAAATTGTTCAACTAACATGGCCGATGTAAGATTTATTGAACTGTAATGATTATGTGATTGTTTTATTAAACGGTCTATATAGGTTTATAGTTTTACACAGTAAAAAGGACAAACTGGTTATAAGCTTCAGTTATATTGATATAGTCGTATTATAACATATTTGATTTATTCATAATACATAACAAGACTATGTTAGGTAGTTAAAATAGGAGTAAGACTATCAATTACAACTAAAATAGGTTTATCGCCTAAATAGATTGCTAATAAAAAGTTACTTCGTATTATTAATTATCTAAGTACTAGCCTTTTCCCGCGTCTCCGCCCGCGTAAATATAGTATAGGGTATCCCACGGGCATACTGTACTTTTACGGGATAAAAAGTAGCCTATGTTTTAATCCAGAGCCTAAACTACTACAATACCAAATTTCATCGAAATCCGTTCAGTAGGTTTTGCGTAAAAGTGTAACAAACATCCATCCATCGATCCTCACAAACTTTAACATTAATAATAGCTAGCTTTTGCCCGCGGCTCGCTCGCGTAAATAAAGTATGTCTCCTAAGTTTTAATCCAGACCATAAACTACTACCATACCAAATTTCATCGAAATCCGTTTAGTTTATGCGTGAAAGAGTAACAAACATCCATCCATCCATCCATCCAAACATCCATGCATCCTCACAAACATTCACATTAATAATACTAGTATGACATAGGTCGCAACAACATAATTTGCTAATATCTCCGAAATGTATGCGTCTAAGTTCATACTTAGCAAAGTAAATGGTTTTGATTTCATGTATGTTTTTTACACTAATTATTAAAAAAACAAAATCATTTTTGTAGATTATTTTTGTGGTGGGCTGCAACGTCTTGGTTCTATAGATCCTTCTTACGCTTGAGTTGTGATAGTAATAATACAGCAACAATTGTTATATTCTCCTTTATTGGTACATATAGGAGAGATGCTTAACACAGATACGTATTACACACGAGAGATGCTTAACACAGATCCGTCTACTCTATATATGGCCTTTTGGCTAGCTAAAATAAACTACCTAGATAGGCTGTGATTGTGACATCTGTCAATAAGACATTGCAACTTTTACTTTTTATTACTACTATATTATGCAACAATTTTTCCCATTTACTAAGTAATAATACCTAAATATTTCTGAATATAAACTACCCTATTATGTTACATAATGCAATAGACGAAAAACATTTAAAAAATGTGTAAGATAATATTATATTTATCATATTATTAACATAGACAAATATTGTACGGTCGCCGATAAGCCGGTGTCTATTGTTGATGCTGTTTATTACAATAGTAATAAGGTCCACAAGTGATACATCGGATTTAGCGACGACCATACTCACGAATCGGTGGGCAATCCACAATTATTTATAATTGGTCGTTCATAGAATTAACCCGCTCGTATGACAGCTGCGAGGCTTTTAAGGAAGGAGACATTTGTATTCGCATAGCTGAGTACATGGCTAATTATCTTATGAACGTACAACGAAGGTTAAACGAAAAAACCTGGACTAGTGCGAGTCGGACGGCGCGCACGAAGGGCGCCGTACAAAGCGGCAAACGTGTTTTTTTTAGTGTCTGTTGTTATAGCGGCAACATAAATACATCACCTGTGAAAATAATTCTTCTGTCTAGGTATCGCGGTTAGGGTGATACAGATTGTGACAGACGGACGGACAGACAGACAGACAGCGAAGTCTCAGTAATAGGGACCGTTTTTTCCACTTTAGGTACGGAACCCTAAACAGTTAAAATTAATCTAAATCGTTACTGAGTGACCTATCTACACAAATGGACCGCTGCCGTTTCCGGAACAAAGTGTTTATCCGATAAATCAATTTTACTAACACAACACAAATTATATTATCTAACAAAATATAGCACGTAAATATACGCGTCGCACTGCAACAGTGCCTTTTGTATGAGTGTGTATGAATATTCCTAAGGGCCAGTTCACACCGTGCGAGCTATTGAATATTGAACTTTATTCACTACAAAAAGATACACGTATCATATGACATCAGTTGTACATGCCCTGTGCAGCGCGGTGTAAAATGACATTCGAATTCTTACAATGAAAAGTGTATCTTCTTGCGTAATGAATAAAGTTTAATTAGAACAATTCGCGTATCGTTTCGTTTGGGTGTGAATCGACCCTATGTTGACTCGACTACGCGCGAGTGTACCTATGTACATTGTACAATCTCTCGACGCGATAGTCCTGAGATCTTTAATAAATGTGTGTCTGTGTGGACCTTGGACCATACGTGTTACTGATCAACTCAAGTGTTTTAATTGTAAGCAGTCACCACAAATAATATAAAATGTATTTTTTTTATAAGACGTATTCAATATTGAAATATGATTTAGAAATTAGGTTTTACGTTAAGGCGGTTTAGCCATTGCTTACATTATCCTACTACTATAAATCTCAAAGTTTGTGAGGATGGATGTTTGTTACTCTTTCACGCAAAAACTACTGAACGGATTTTGATGAAATTTGGTATGGTAGTAGTTTGAGATATGGATTTAACATATAAGCTTCTTTTTATCCCGAAAAAGTATTGCAACAGTGTTCCCATAGGGTTACTATACTTAGACGGACGGAGCCGCGGGAAAAAGCTACTTATATTAAACGTTCTAACCTGAGACAACCAAACCACACATTAACAAGGCTAACTTAGTCATAGTACCTAACAATCACTGCGTCATGATGTATACACGGTATGATAAGGAAGGAGCGGTCTCCAAAAATGGTCCGACCACATTACAACCTGACATTTACAAATATACTGTAAGTTTAATCATAGTAGCATAGTAGAGGATATACGTAGATACTTATATTGTGTCTGGTACTCTATAATATTCTCTGCTGTGTCATACACATGCATTAGGGACGGCTCAAACAGTGACGCGACGCGGCGCGTACTTTTTAGGATAGCGAATCAAAATTGAACTTTACTTACTTTTCGAGGAGCAGCGCCGCGCTGCGCAGCGCGTTGTAGCTCGCAATTCAAACTCTTGTAATGAATCGTGTATCGTTTTGTGTGGTAAAAAAAAATTGTTTCGACAGTCTTAATGTGAACTGACGCTTAGTTCTTGCTTGTCCACATTGTGTTTATTACTACATACAATTAATATATCAATTAATAACATTAAGAAGGCGTCTACATCGTCCAGTGACTTTAGGCTTTTCTGTCGGTCGTCATGGGTTCAACCCCGCGATGAAACTACAAAAAAATGTTTTCAAGGACAATGCAGGTTGGTCACTTAATTGTCTGACTAGAAAGACGATCCATGCGTCGGATGGGCATGTAAAAAGTCGGTCCTGCGCCTGATCTCTCGACAGTCGTGTCGGTCATCCGTCCCACTGGGTTTCGACTTTCGAGAGTAAAGGAAGAGAGAGTGCTCTTGTGTACTGCGCACACTTGGTCACTATAAAATAACTCCTGCGTTCCAATGAAACCGACCACCGTCACTGAAAACGGCGTGGGAAGCTATTAGATTAAGAAATGCGAAACCTAAGGCACTTTCATATCCAGGCCCCCGCCCTAGTAAGTTTTAACTTTTAAAGCAACTCGATTTTAGCAAAACCGAAAATGGATTAAGGGGATCATCTTAATTAAGGCCAGGAATAACCATAAACGTAAAAACTATAATTAAAACACGTATTAAGTATGCGAATGGCGATGTGTGCCTTTGTGCTGCCGCCGCAAAAAGCCAAGACCTCCGCAATGATTGCCCATAGAATATGTATACTGTATGTCTACATATGTATACTGCATGACTACGTATATAACAAAATAATGGAACTTACCGACAATCGAATAGCCTAAATTCCTGTCTACTACTATAAATGTGAAAGGTTGTGACTGTGAGGATGGATGGATGTTTGTAACTCTTCCAGGCAAAAACTATATGGTAGTATGGTATAGGTATGGTAGTAGTTTAGACTCTAGATTAAAACATACTACTTCTATCCCGAAAAAGTACAGTACCCGTGGGATACTGTATTTACGCGGGCGGAGCCCCGGGCAAAAGCTAGTGGTAGACAAGATTGTTCAAAATCAATGACGGATATTTTGGGCATATGATTCTACTGCTTATGTAAAGACGCTTAGGCAGAAAAATAATTGAAATTTTCTAAACAAAAATTGTACAAAATAAAATTACTTAGCGCTCTCTAAGGCGGTGAAGCCATTTCACAATCTTTTAACAGGTACCGAAGTGTCAGATAGCTTATTTGCATGTGTTGTCTCTGTCGCTCGATATAAAGTAAGCAGCGACAAAACTTCCGAATAAGCTATCCGACACTTATTAGAAGATTGTGAAACAGCAATAACGTGTACACGCGTCATGTTTTGTTTAAAGATAGTACGACGATAAAATAATTAGGTATTATATCTATGAACGCTTCACACCACGTCAATCTGGCCCCGTGCTAAGTACCCGAAGAACTTGTGTTACGGGGACTAGACAACGGAAATACATAACATTAAACATACTTAAGATTTTTTACTTACTTAACATATTTAATACACCTCCATGACCCTGGAACACCGAAAACTTTTGTTTCCTCGCCGGGATTTGAACCCCCGACCTCCGGCTTCAGCGCCAACGCACTAACCACTTAGCCACAGAGGTCGTCGAATATTATGGATTTGAAAGATGATCACGAGAGCTGAGAATATAAAATTTCTAATGACTAGATGACGTAAGTTTTAAACTTTAACAAGGATTTTCCTAGCTATATTTGGGTAATAGTGTGCTCGATAGCTTATCATTGTTTAAGTCATAAAGGTTACCGGAGGCTTAAGGGCGTTGGAAGGTTTTGAGGACAAGGAACGGAAGTGCGCAACACTTGAGGAGTTACAAGTGTAACTCCTCTGGTCTTGTAAGTCCTCTGGTGTTGCGAGTGTCCATGGGCGGCGGTAATCTCTTACCTTCAGGCGATGCATCATTTCGTTTACTGGTTCCAGGTTCTGGTCTGGTATCAGGTAAACCAAAAGATCGTTTCCTACTGAAACGAAGCCAGCGGGGTGATTGCAGTGGGACAACATTCTTGTAGCTATATAGTATATAACTATATACCTATACCGCAATGCGCATAACCGAATGCAACACCGTCACGAAATACTTAACTAATAAAAGTTTTACTTTATTATAATTAATTATTTATTACTAGAGGTCGGTCTGTGGTCGAAATTCGACCATAATCCATATTTAATTTTTTTAGGTTTCAACCTTTTAGGATTCATTTGCCTCTCAGATACGTAAATTCGCAAACGTTGTCTATGGAATGTGTCAGAAAGATTGACAAATGACAATTGTGTCAAACCTACTGTTATTATGCAAACGCACGGTAGTGTGAGTGAGGAAGTGGTAGTGTGTAACTTTACTTTTATTAACTTTATGTATTTACAAGCATTATTTTAATTCAAAAATATTAGCTTTCTGTACACCTGCCACCACATAAGCTTTAACTGTGCCAAATTCTGACTCCTCCATTCCCACAATTCTCGTCAAACTTGTATGTACTTACTTAAAGTGTTAATACCGCAGTGCACAGGAGTATAGCCACTCTCCTCATAATTAGCGTCTCGTGGCGTCCTACAAGTAGCTAAAAGTGTTGGGCTTGTAATTATGTGATTCTTTCGTATCCTTCATTTTTTTATCATTTGTGCGTCGTGGTTAAAAATTCAAGAAAAATACTCATAATAATGGTTTTAATGGAAACAGAATAAAAAATTTACAAATAATGTCTCCCGGAACATAAATAGCTCGCTAATAATAAAGCTATATCGATTGTCATTTCTATTACATCTTTACAAAGTAAGGCTT
The DNA here is from genome assembly GCA_037179445.1 of Phengaris alcon alcon. Taxonomy (NCBI): domain Eukaryota; kingdom Metazoa; phylum Arthropoda; class Insecta; order Lepidoptera; family Lycaenidae; genus Phengaris; species Phengaris alcon. The sequence goes on from JAYRCH010000592.1 coordinate 92,636, forward strand.
GGCGCAAACGGGCGACCGACGACTGCGACCGGTAGCCACTACACAATTTTTGTGCACAGATATCGCAGTCAGCTACACAAGTGACCGATAGCCGAATCGTAATTACTTACTACTTGTGAAAGTGTGTCATGGGAATGTGCAAATGCTATATGTTTGTGTGGTTTTCAAATAATTCACACAAAAACATCTTAAGCGTCAGTTCACAGCAGTTTGAGCTGACCCTAAAGTAAAGAACGAGTAACTTTTATATCCCCCCGAATCTCAATAAGAAATAACTGCCCAAGCGTATGATTTGGGTTGGGTATTAACTATATCTGTACTTAAGCGCTGGATTGTGAGCTTTGATGATGCTAAGGGTTAGCTCATATCGAAATGAGATGCAACGAAACGCGGCGCATCTCGTTTCGATGTGGGCATCATTTTTAATTTGAACTTTATTCACTACCTAAGAAGATAGAAGTTTCATTGCAAGAGCGGCGCCGCAATAAGCAGCCCCGTACAGCTCAAAATTGAAACTCTTGCAATGAGACGTGTTTCTTCTTGTGTAGTAAATAACGTTCAATATTCAGTCGCTATCTTAAAAATGCAGCGCCGCGTCGCGTTTCGGTGTGACGCTTAACCTGCACTAAAGCATACGACCTTCCACAGGACATTTAGGTTTAGCCCACCACTGGCCTATCGTGGATCACGATCAATCATTACGCGTGGTACATAATTAATAGTTCGTCGCCATCCCCACACCAATTTGTCTGCCATGAATTGGCCTTATCGCCCCATCACACCATCACCCCATGATCAATATTGTGCCCCACCTCAGCACGCATGCGCCCCACGCTGATGGTGGCGGTGCCGGGGCTGGGGAAACCCACGAGACCCACGCACCATTCCGTCACCACCACTCGCGTCGCGCAGTCGAGATGGGGACCATGGACTGGATACCACCATGTAAGTGTACCACCATTTTCATAGTGCAAACACCCCCATTTTCCGATCGTATTATCACATATAAAATTATTATAAATTGACAATAACTTCTATTGCAATAAATAACGCACAAAACTATTCTGCTCCTGCGTTATATTTAAGTCAGTCGGCAATGACGTTTTACCTAATTTTGAAATATAAATTCTAACTATTATTATTAATAAGTATAATTATTAATATTAATTATTACCCTCTACATTATTATTAAGCAAATCTATATATTAAATTGGAACACATTTTATCTTTGAAACAAACACAAATATCAGAGTTATATGAATCGCAGCTTTGAATAATTCTAATTAGAACAACTATTATAATATATTATAATTATTACTAATTAGTACAACCCCGTGCTAACAATATACTAATTTACTCTTTCTTTCTCCAGGAACTGTCGCTGGCCGGTAAGATGTGTAGAGGCTTCGCTTGACATAGTGCGGTGTAGCATATACTGTGGACATGTACACTATGTTTCAATAAACACGCTTATTCCACACGCTTTTTGTTCTGACTGTACCTCACCTGTATGACAATGATATCGCACTTTATAGGATATTTTTTAAACCTTAATTAATATCGCTTAAACTGTTAAACGGTTATATAATTGAAATGATAAAACTATGCGGTTATGAAAGATTAAAAAAAATCAACCACAATAAAATCAAATTAAAGGAACATTTTTGATACCATTTCTATCTGAGATCGCAAATGTTTTGAACGCGGTTCCTTCAAAAAACTTTTAACAGACTATGAAAGCCCACGCTCGAGATAAACGAGAAAGTGTAATAGAAAAAATAATAGAAATCATGCATATAATATTACATAACGTATAAAATCGATTCTATTGCGGCATTGCGGGCCCCACCTTTGTTATTTCAACCCCTGCCCCACGTCACATAATTACTTAGTGCCAGCCATTTTGGCGCACTTTTGATGTTTTTGTGAATAGAATAGTCGAAATAATTTAATTAAACGAAGTGTTTTTCGACTGGTAATTTGGCAGTTGGCAGGGGTAACCATTTTTAACACCGATCGATTAAAGGCACCAAAGGGTAAAAACGGGACCATATTACTGAGACTTCGCTGTCTGTCTATCTGTTTTTTCGTCTGTCTGTCTGTCATCAGGCTGTATCTTAACCGTAATAGCTAGACAGTTGAAATTTTCACAGATGATGTATTTCTGTTGCCGCTTATATCAACAAATACTAAAAACAGAATAAAATAAATACTTTAGGGTGCTCCAATACAACAAACGTTGCGCTTTTTAGTCCGACTCACACTTGGCCGGTTTTTGATTTTTAAAGTTATATTAGTTAAACTTAAGTTATCCTTTAATAATCCAAGCTTCAAGACTTGAAAATTACATAATAACTAATAAGATTACCAAAAATCACACAAAACAAAAGTTATAACCTAATTGCCTACAGGAAACGGTTAATAATTCCAGTTTCAAATTTAATTTCAAATAGATAAGAAGAAAAAAAGACATTTTGTATAAATTATTTTAATTTGGAAGTCATTTTATTGCTGTATTATTCATTATATGGAGAAAACATTTATTTGTTTGTATGCATTGAATAGGCTCCGAAACCACTGGACAGATTCTCATGAAATTTCGCACAGATGTAGAGTACATCACGGGGAAGGATATAGGCTACTTTTTATCACGACAAAATGCACGGTTTCTGTTGGACTACCCTTTCGCGCATGAAGTCGCAGGCGACATCTAGATGCGACCAAACAACAAAGACGAGATCAACGACTCGCCTAACAAAACTGGAGTACAGACATACCTACAGGCGTTATATAAGTTCGTAGGCGGACGCGTGCGCAGATTGTATATCTCACTTAATTTATTGCCAATTTTTATTCATGCGTTTATCCTATGACCCCGTTTGGTTTTTGGCGTTTATACCTCGTAAACTTATACTTTAACACGTTGTTATAAATCATTGACGGAGACTCGATTTATAATAGTAAAGATGTTTTGTTAAATAAGCTGATTGCATGAAGTCGAGCGTCGACTAGAGAAGAGTGAATAAATAACTAAAGTTTGTTATTTTGTTTTCCTGTATTTTTTTATTCTGTAATTTCCAACACTAATAAAAATTAATTTTCATAAAAGATAAATAAATCAATATGATGATGGATATTCTGTCAGTATAGTGAGATATTTCATTTATACCTAGATGGTAGGGTGGCCAAAATTTAACATTTCTAGGGATATGGAAAATATAAACAATTATAGTTTGGTTATTGTTCAAAAAGAAAATTAAAAAAAAAAACATTTTTTAAATTAACTTTTTACTACTATTATAAGTGTGAAAAGTTTATGGGGATGGATGGACGGATAGATAATTAATGTTACTCTTTCACACAAAAACTACGGAACGGATTTTGATGGGAGTGGTAGTAGTTTCAGCTATGGACTAACACATACGCTACTTTTTATCCCGAAAAAGTAAGCAGTGTTCCCGTTGGGGCACTTTATTTACGCGGGCAGAGCCGTGGGCAAAGCTGCTTACTATTATGAAGTAGGTTGATTAAAAATGTTACCAAAGGCGTCAATTTATTATATAATTTCTAATTTAATTTATTAAAATTTTCCGCATTGTCCTATAAAAATTATTTAGTGTTGTCCACCCATCTGTCAGTTTAAAATGGATAGTACTTAAATATCTGGTGGTGTATATTATATACTATTGGCTATAAAAGTAGCGTCAGTGGGTGGCATCAAATAATTTGATTTTAATTAGATTTAGGTTAAAATGTATCAAGTACTCGAGTAACGAGTGCTATAAATTTCTAGACGATAAAGCGTTTATTTTAATAACATTTAAATGCTAATAAATAAATAACATTTAAATGCTAAAATTAATAGCTAATATTAAAAATCTGGTGTAACGAATCGGTCACATAGGCGCTAATTAATTTACAACGTAATAACAAATTGAGACAAACGACAAGTGATAGATGTTTATCGCACTTGAAAGTCCCCCGACCGTGACACCGATATGACGAAAAAATACACGAAAATAAACTATGGCTCATGTGGAGATAATGTTATAGTATTTTAAACGCGATTTACGCATTTTCGAAATAAAATTTCATACTTTGAAAATATACTGCAGTCTCATGAGTCAAATATGACAGTTAATTACATTTTTTATCTAAAACGGTCCTTATATATATTGCTACCATGTTATAAGGAATCTGACCAAACCCCCAATTTAGGTAATTAACTTACACTTCCATTTTACCTTCATTGAAATATAAATGAATCGTTTTGATATCATAAACTGATTTTCGGAGTTTGGACCATACAAAACGGGTTTGACGTTGGTTTGACGTTTATGAGAAAACCATTTTGCTTTTTTATGATATCGGGACTTAATCGTAACTGTATTCTTACAGGATTTATTTAGCACAATACATAATACCTAATTATACATAACATTAAGGCATCTAATATTTCTTTGTATAACGGCAAGCATCGCTTTCGTTGATGTCTTTTGTACGCGGCGCTCGAACTTTACAATAGATACATTAAAAAAATCCAAATTTTCCTTTTCAATTCTTATTCCCACTGTCATTCGATTTAATGTTGGCTTTCCAACATTTGTTGTTACATTGTCATGTTCATTTTACGATAATATTGTACTTAATTTTAACGTTTTCATGTAACTGGTGCGCTACAAGCTATGAAAGATATTTTATTTTTTAAAGATGTTTTATTGCCATACATAAAAAAACAAAAATATTGTGTTTACTACTTTGCTACTGTTATGTGACGTGTAGTTATCTTCCTACTTAATATTATAAACGTAAAAGTTTGTGACGATGGATGGGTGGATGGATGAATATTTGTTACTCTTTCACGCAAAAACTACTGAACGAATTTTGATAAAATTTGGTATAGTAGTAGTTTTTGCTCTGGTTTAAATAAAACATAGGATACATTTTGTCCCGAAAAAGTACAATGTTCCCATGGGATACTGTATTTACGCGGGCAACAGCTAGTACCTACAATAATCGGTATTATTAGTATTTTCCATTATGGTAATGCTTTCAATAAATTTAAGTGCCAATTTCTCACTTTACGTACTTTTTTATTTTTTACAAAAGTACAACTAGCTAAATAAAAAAAATTAAAAAAAAAGTTTTAATAGGTACCTAGTATTCAGTATTCAATAATTTAAAAAAGGATTATTGAAATATTTTTTAAATGAAATATTTTATTATCATTAGTCTATTGTCTATTGTTTCAAATATAAAACAGACTGAATCTGACAACATCAAACTAGATTCAACATTTTTACTTACAACTAGGAATGTTACTTAGGAATGTAAAATCATTGAAACTTTGTTCCAGTAAATATACAATACTAGCATTGTTTGCCCGCGGCTTCGCCCGCGTGAAATTAGGTTTCAAACTTTCATTCCCCATTTTACCCACCGGCTGAATTTTAGAAAACGCTGAAATACGTAACTCATATTTTTTTCCGTACCTGCTCAATTCATACGAAATTTCATGCAAATACATATTATATGTCCAAGGAATAAAAAGTTTCATACTAAAATAAATCTCCTATTTTACTTATATGGGGGTTGAATTTTGAAAAATCCTTCCTTAGTGGATGCCTACGTCCTATGAGAAATACGTGTGCAAAATTTCAAATTTGTAGCCTCAAGGGTTTGGCCTGTGCGTTGATACATCAGTCAATCAGCTTTGCCTTTTATACTCGTATATTATATAGATCATACGCACTAGATTTGCTACAAAAATACGAATTAGTTAGGTTATTAACAAGATCTGGCCGCCCCAACTGTCGCGTGACGTCACGATACAACTCGGCCTACTTGCCACGTATGGGGAGCAACTCCCAAATTACAAAATTATTATTTTATAATGCCAAAAATAAAATCTTTACTCTACCTACGACTGTGCCAAATTTCATAAATTATTGTTCATTTAAACGCCTGGCTGCGGTACAAGCTAGCGTACATTTTACATCTATGACGTCACCGCCTACCGAACGCGGAAGGCCACTTTAAAATTAAATATCTTGGAAATAAATGGACGAATGAATGGATGAATTTCGAAGGAATTATTTTACGAGTATTACGGGTAACACAGAAAGTTTACATTTAAAATTAGTGAAAATTCTCACACAAGGTCACCATCGTCCTTTCGTTGATTTGCGAAATGGTGTCCCAATAGGAACAGATGTAGAGTCATGTGGAGTCGAGGACTTTGTGTTAGTTCGGGGCAGTTGACGATATTTTGTAATCACATTCATTAGTTTCACGACAAAAAAGGCTGGTATTTCTAGCGAGCTTGAGGTAGTGATAACGGTCCGCAACGAAATTATTTATTTAATAAAAGTTTATACTGTGTCAAAATGCGTGTAAGCTTTATATCATAAGCCCCAATAACATATTAGTAACGACATATTTTATGCAGTGATTAAAAAAATTAAAGTAATTCTTGAGGTCACTTTACACTACAAATGTTATTGACTTTAATATATAGATATTTTTTATTGAAATAATACCATGTTTGATTAATATGCGTTTTAAATTGTACAAACTGTATTATAAAAAAAATAAAACAATCCATAAAGCTATACCACTGTTAGAACCGCTAAATCTTACGTTTCCGTTGTGTTATAGGCTGCGACATTTTTCTGCACACCGTACCGTGTGTGCTAAGACTAGTATTTGGGTTATGCCCTAACCGGGAATCGGCGGCGATGCTCGCCATTCAAATTTATGTCTTCGCCGGAATCGAACGAGGGTAATTATAGAAAACTATTGCCACCGAACCAGTTTTTGTATTAGGGCGTGGACTCATGGCGAAATATGGAGCTTAAACGTTTAACATTTTCTCTCGTGTATGAGGGAATATTAAGTCTAATTCATCAACAAACTTTTATACAACAAGCAAAGAAAAATTAACTCATTTTGAAAGACAAAAAATGGGATGTCAACTGGAATTCATAGACGGCAGTGGCGTCCCCTCCTATAACTCCATTCCTATCGACTTCACTTACCACATACCTGTTGAAGACCCTTATCCAAATCCCTACCTATTATACAGGCTAGGGCTTCTCTATAATGGAGAACCAGCCTTCGCCTTCATCGTTTCAGCCTGGTGACGTCAACTGCTGGACATAGGCCTCCTCCATAAATTTCCAGCGACCGGTCGCTTGCGGCCTATATCCATCGACTCCTTGCGACTTTTCTCAGGTCGTCTGTCCATCTGGTGGGAGGCCGTCCTACGTTTATACGTCCAATTCGTTGTCTCCATTCTAGAACCTTTCGGCACCAGAGGGCATCGGTTCTCCGGGATATGTCCTTCGCCACTAATGCACGGGAATTTCAGTGGTCACACACACACATGCTCACGTATATAATTCCCGAATAAGTGTAGGTAAGCAGTGACCACGTACAGGGGTAAGCAGAGGCAGATCTTTTAACTACATTTTACCCTAAATTCGATACGGAAATTCGTCACCGTTAATAATGTAGTTTATTAAGTTTAAAAGACCATGTCAATGGTCCTTGCAAGTATATTTGAAAGTGGACTCAGTCATGAGAAACAGTAATTATTATTCATGCAAAAACTAGAAGCCTTAAGCGTAGTCGCTATCTCATATTACATACGCCATTTAAAGTAATCTTAATTATTTTTATGGTTTTAATTAATTTTCCGTTTTACCTTTTTCGATAATTCCTCTCGCTTTCTGAGAAGTTTTCTAGGATAACAGAAAGTAGGACGTCCTTTTGAGGCTTCTTTAATGTTATTAAATTAGAAATTTTTGACTAAGTATGTTTTCATGGAAGAAGATTGTGATTTCAGTTCACTAGTACAGTTACAATCGAGAGACGGAAACAGATTTTATAAAACAAATTGGTTAATAAACTGTTTCTATTTCACATATAGTAAAAATATTCTATTTATATTATAAACTATATTATTTTAAATTTAACATCTTATATATACAGTGCCTTTCAGATACAATTAATGCTGCTTGATGATCTAGACAAATCACAGAGGCAGTGTAGCCACACTAAGATTTAGTTAAACACTAGCTTTTTCCCGCGGCTCCGCCCGCATCAATATAGTATCCCACGGGAATACGGTACCTACTTTTTCGGGATAAAAAGTAGCCTATGTTTTAATCCAGAGCCTAAACTACTTTTATGCCAAAATTCATCGAAATCCGTTCATTACTTTTTGCGTGAAAGAGTAACAAACAGCCATCCATCCAACCTTCCATCCTCATAAAATTTTCACATTTATAATAGTAGTAAAAATTAGTAGTAGTAGGATTTAATAGAAGAGGTTCTACATATTTTAATATCATATTATCATACATGCTGCTATTAAATTTAAATTTTAGTGTGGAACACCTCATCTGCGTTGTGTCTATTTGATTTGTGATGTTTTATAGATTTTTGTGAATTTTATACTAAACACGTGTGTTGTGTTGTCCACAGATCTCTCGGACGAGAGTGGCCGAAAATGTTCACATGACAGCAATCACGACGCCGAATAAGGTAAGCCATCTGTTACAGTTGATTGTAATACGAAATGCGGTTATCAGTCATAAAGTGACTACGATGTTCCTATACGCGATAATTTTCAATAAATAACATGTAAACAATACGACGAGCGAGGTGCATACTGCATATTCAAACAAATACGTTTTGTTTACTTTTTAATGACGCATATTAGAATGTAAAATAGGTACCTATGTCACTGAAAATATCGCTCATGAGAGTAACGCTAACATAGATAATACTAAAGGTAGCTTTTACAATAATCTTATACTTTAAACAAGCAATTCTTGTCTTGTATATATAATCAGTATCTCGGAAGCAGCCGCAAGTATTTTCATAAAATTTTGTACGGGTTTTGGGGCAGGAAATAGCTAGGCTTGCCCTGGCAGACCGCGCATTTTAAGGATAAATAAGGTTTTTCTTTCCTCGTGAAATAATATTTACGACTCTATTAATATCAGTAAGCAAGGCAGTTTGCTTTGCGTTCGTATAATTTTCTTCGTTGTCGGTAAATTGGTGTCTCGGGTTCAAATCTCGGTCAGAACTTGAAGCGAACCTCGGTTACCCAGGTATTCATCATTAAACATACAACTTCATTTATATAAAAGGAATAAGTTTTTAATTGATATAATTATACTTCATTGGCGGTCTAATTAGAATAAACGTTATAAGTAGATTCCAGTGGAACTTGCGGAACCCTAAATTATACTTCAGCGGCTATACATCCTCGAGTTAATTAAGTATGAAGTGGGTTCTGTACACGCTTGTACCGGAAGACGACAAACGTATGGTTTCCGCTCGACTCAAATGACTTACTACACTATTACTGGGATAGTAACAGATAATGGCACACCGCTATAGGTATTTTTCGCACCGTGTAAAATATTGAAACCTAATATAGTATTATTTTTTTTTTAAGTTAGAGTTAGTTGGAGCAAGGATACTATGTCACTCTTGATCCGGTAAGAGAAATAAAACCATGTTTGTGTTGCACTAAATATGACAGCATTGTGTTATGTAAAAATCTTAAAAACAATATTTTATTTTATTTACTTATATGAGTACATAACTTAAAACCAATTACATTATTAATTATGACACGCCTATAAATTCTTGTCGAGTTTTTCCAGACTTGCATATAGCGTTCTAAACCACATATTTTAAATACCTAATTTTTACAATATTGTTAGAAAAACTAACTTACATTATCTTAACTAAACTTACATGTGTAGACTTACTACTAAGTAAACTTACTCACTATGTATAGTCTAAAATATTAATTTTAATATACTTATATAATATATATAATAGAGCGCTTAGGTTTTTTTACAAGTATCACTTTACATACCTAACTGTTAGGCAAAAAGTAACGGCCTTAAATCCCAGATAATTATCTATGTACTGTGTGAGTACATGTAAAAACACAGGCTCACTAGTAGTAATTATCCCCAAGCGGCACGCAGCCTTGGATGCAGTTACGTCTAAAAACGATGCAGTTACGTCTAAAAACGATGCAGTTACGTAATCAAGTAAATAAACGCACAATAATTATTTAATTGTGCGATTGTGCAAGTATCTGCCAATTTGTGGACAAGTATCTGCCAATTTGTGGATGATTGGCGTATATTACGACATTATTTGTGCGAAAAAATGTATTAACTTCGAAGGGAAATGAACCACATGGTTCGCTTATGGCTGTTTACCGTGGCATTTCCGTAGCTATACTAAGCGATTGCTCGATTCGCAATGATATGAGCGAGAAGTAATAAAGTTAATTTTGAAAATTTTTCTTTATTACTCGAAAATTTTACGTTTCAGAGCCTTTACCCAAGTTGTCATCGCTAATTACGACGACGACGTTCTAAATCGAAAATGTATGGGATTTGACATAAGCTTCGCTAAGTTACATATCGATGCGTCACTTAGGCCCACTTGCGCAGATCGGGTTAAATATCATGTTATCTCTCTCGTTCTTTGTATTTATGATATTTTAACCCATGGATAACTTTAACCCAGATCTGCCCAAGTGATAGCGATGCTTATATCAATTTGACATTTTCATTTTCGACCTACATGGTCGTAATTGGCGATGACAACTTGGCTAAAAGCTCAGCCCTATATGAAATTGATGTCGTGGTCAAAATTAAATTCTTTTAATTAGTAGACAATTAATAAATATTTGTTCATAATATTATAATCAGTTCTCCAAGGCTCCCATTGGAACCGTACATTTTGCTGCAATAAAAGTAGCCTATGTGTTAATCCGGAGTCTCAGCTACTACCATACCAAATTTCGTCCCTTCAGCAGTTATTGCGTGAAGGAGTAACAAACATTCACACAATTCACAATTCGAGATTATAATATTAGTTAGGATATTATTATAACATTGTGTGTCTGTTACATAAGTATCGTAACCTACCTACACAAAGGTAAACCACATTCAATATAGGCTGCATCTAAATACGAGTGAAACACAAGCCTTGAAGTCAGTTTGAATGACAGATATAATTAAATTGGCAAGCAGGTCAGTTGTGAAATCCGTAGATATCTGTAGATAAGACCTTATACGGCAAGTGTGAAATATCACCGCTCTATACAATAATTCTATACCGTTCAGATACAACATAATTTAAACGTAAATAAAAGTATTAAATTCGACCAAATTAACGTGTAACATTGTACTCGTATTTCTTTACTGCACGATAAGTGATATTTAAATTGGTAGCATTATATGTTACATTGTTCTTACGATTACGTTACGTTACATTGTAGTACAAAGACAAAATGCGGGTACTGAGGTTCGGTTCATAAAACGAATGGGAAAATCGACGAGTGAGAAAATTTTTGCTTATTAAAGCAGGTAAAATTTGGGAAAATCAAATCTGAAAATCTGTGCACTTAAGGAAGGGTAGGTATAGTACGATCACGACCTTTTCCTATGTCTTTCGGCAATCGTCGTTTTTCATATTCCATCGAGTTCGTAGCGTTCATTTGTTGTAATCTAAATGTCAATAAAAGTAAAAAAATGACAGTAAATGAGCCCACCGAAATCCGCGAGGGCAGCCTGCTGTCCAGGGCCATGACCCTTTGGGCCCTAGGGTAAATACGCCGCAATTCGACGACCACGGCACTATAAGACTATGCGAAGTATAGTTTCCCTTTGAAATCGAGTTGTTATTCAATCATGGAGCACATTAAAAGCTAATTTATATAAATATAAATATTAACTGACGTTATCTACGGATGTGGCTTGGTAGAATCGTTTATTTTTAAATATGTCTATGTGTATATGTATATAATATGAATCGTTTATTTTTAATTTTACAAATAAAATGGTAACTACGAGTAGTCGCTATGTGTCGGCTCCAAATAACGATCATCCTATTATTTTCTTATTTTCTAAATCGTGTCCTCTTTTTTCGAATGACGCTCACCTTAAGGCCGAATACTGAAACGTCAGCAAAACATTTGAGCAAGGTTTGAGCGGCCGTTAATATTTGAGTGACGTTTACTACTTTCAGACCGTACTGCGGGTTATTTCTACGATGTGGTATAAAAACCTACCGCAGTGTTTCCGCCGTAGTGGATTTATAACAACCTTCACCGAAAAGACTGGTTTGTAATTCATATTGGCAATTAATTAAAACCGTAGATAATTAATCAATTCAATAACAAGCATTTAAAAGTAGACGATTGTTTAGACGTAATTTATTGGACATTTAGGACACACTCCGATTCAATTTAAATTAATGTTTTGACCGCTTTGTAATTGTAATTTATGTAACGTAATGATAACAACATTATGGTAATTCGTGTAAATATGGCGACAGTGTGTTTCATCTAGGTTGTTTTAAGCAGATGTAAGTTTTATGTCAATAAAGATGTTATGTTAACTAAGTATACTTTTAAAGCTACTTTTAAATCTATTATTAATTTATAACAAACCGACGTTTTTATTATTTTTTCTTTCAAATATAAATCTAGGCGACTCATTTTAAGCGTGTGGAATACAACATGAAATACCTAACCAATGAATTAACATTTTTTAGTTATTCTCCTGTTTTAAATTGCATATTATAATATTTTACTACCTAAATGGGGTATAATACTTCCATTAAAAAAACTGGCCAAGAGCGAGTCGGACTCGTGCACGTAGGGTTCATATCAAGCCGTTATAGTTTCCTTTAAAGTTTATCACATGGAATACTGTGCATGCAAAGTTTCATCTTTCGAGCACTAACCGTTTGGACAGTAAGTCGAAGGTCCGTCTCCGAAGGACGGACGGACGACCGGACATGACGAAACCCTACGGAACCCTAAAAGGGAAAGTAGAGGTAGGTTTAGGTATTCTTTTTAAGAGGTTTATATGTTATATTTTCAGATGTTTATCTTGTTAAAAACAGCTTTAAAGGTTTCTTTCTTAATGACGTGACAAAACATGATACTAGCAATAGCCGATAGCCGCTAGCCGCTAGCCGATAGCCGATAGCCGCTAGCCGATAGCCGCTAGCCGATAGCCGCTAGCCGCTAGCCGATAGCCGCTAGCCGATAGCAGATGCTTTTGTCTCTATTCAGTGCAGGTGACAGTGTGACCTTGCCCTTATATTGTTATAAAGGTTAGTTTTTTGCGGCTCCTAGCAGTTTCACATCGCAATTGCTATTTGCTACTAACTTCATGTGTTCTACATTTTAAGTCCGGTTGCAGTTTTATTATATTCCTAAGTTTTATTTCTACAAAGCTGCCGCCTGAGACATTCCCGAATAACGACCAAAACAATTCACACGCGTTCATCTTTAATCTCCTCGCTTAATTATTTTATTACTTTTAATTCGTTTTATATCTTACATCTTAAATATAGTTTCTTTTCGTGTCATTAGCAATTACTTTGTACCGGGGTTTTCAAAGCTTTTTGTAAACAAAGTCTGATCCAGATGAGCTTATACTTTGAACGGGACAATCTTGTATATATAATCAGTTTCTCGCAAACGGCTGCAAGTATTACCGTGAAATTTTGTATGCAGGGAGTGTTGGGGTATAAAAATCGATCTAGCTAGGACTTATCCATGCGAAACTGCGCATTTTTAATCTATATGAGTTTTTTATTTCGTCGTGCAACGATATATCAATAATTCGACTCTTTTATGTCAGTTCGATTGGCAGTTTAGTATGCGTATTTTGCTTTGTTCGAAAATTCGGAATGAGGTGGGTTCGAATCCCGGTCAGATAAATATTTTCTGATTCTTTTTTTAAATTTATCAGAATTCCGAGCTAAGCTCGGCTTATCCAGATACAGATATTTTATCCTTTCAACGTTACGCACAGACCGACGTCATTTAAAACTAAAAGCAGTAGTATGGTCTTCGAATATCTTAAAACCGTTCTAAGTTCTATGTTATCTATGTTTACGACAATTCGACAACATTTCAGCCATAAATACAGTGGCTTCTCCATAGTATAGGGTCGTTAGTGACAGGTGAATCGGCGGTCAGTCAGCAGGAGTATACACCATGCCATAATAATGGTTACGGGACTTTCTAATAAACTGTCGGCTTTGTATACATTATGGTTGATACTGTACTTTGTACTAAAAGTTGCCCGTAAGTTATGCGCAGTCTTCTGACTGTGACATAAACTTTCGTGATATGTAGACACATTGCGTCGGTTATGTGTAAAGAAAGGGGAAAATATTTTCAGTTTTAAATTAAACTTTTCCTTAATGTGAAACTGATTACTGAATGTAAATAAAAGTATACGCTGGGACTATACGATCCAGAATCCGGTTGGCTCGGGAAAATTCAGAGCACTGAAAATAGAACTCTGCGCTGTAGACAATAGAGTTGGAAATCGATGTGTCGTGTGTCGACCTGTTATATATGACATTGACATTTGACTTGACACTTGTGTATTCTATTTTCAGCTCTATTGTATTAGAGGAGAGTTCTATTTTCAGTGCTCTGAATATTCCTCTGCCTTACGGATTCCGGACAATACAGTCCCAGCGTAACACGTATTTTTGAGACACGTCGTTTTAGGTTCGGTATATATATTGTCCGAAACCCTCCGGACGGAAAAGAAACGAACGAACGAAAAATACAATTGAGCTGAAAATCGAGTTTTTAAATTATTGCCGTGTGTTCAATTTTCAACTCTATTGTATTAGCACAGAGTTATAAGCACTACCGTTTAAGAAGTAAGCAAAAAGGATTTCGAGTTACCAAAACCCCTTCGCCACTCGATTTCTGAAATCCTCCTAAATACAATATATCATTCACTTTATCATTACAAATTTTTAAGTTTTACGATACAGTTACGATCCAGCTCCGATATGATAAAACTGCGAAATGGTATTCCCATACACGTCAAAACGCCCTGGCACGTTTTGATTGGTCCAAACTCCAAAAATCAGTTTATACGATTCCAAGACGATTCATTTACAATTCAATACAAGTAAAATGAAAGTCTAAGTTAAATGCGAGAATTGAGGTTCTGTGTAAAAATCAAAGGGGTGAAAAAATTGTTGTATAAATTAATGTTTACGTTCATTGGCAAAACGCTGTTTAATTATGATACCTTATGATTTGAATAACCCCAGTGCCTTGATCTTTGAAGCCGTCCACTACACTATCATAGTTAATCGAGAATATACTATGTCTTGCCAGCGTAATGATACACGCTGAATCTCATTATATCTTGACATAGTATGAAGACCTAATAACTTAACATACTTTGCGGCCTAACGAAATAAAGATAGCCACTAGGTGTTCTAAACACGCCGCAGCAAAGCGGAAAATAGGTTCTAGATATTAACTTGAAATTAAAATAGTGACACAATTTTGAACAGCTAAATACGAAAACGCTTTGTTAAAGCCTTGTAATCAGAAAATTTAATCATTTTAGTTATCTGTAACATACATTAAATTTATTCTACAGACATTTGAAATCTGACTGGCGACTGGCGAGTGGCGAGTAAACACGTGGACAAAAACTAGCGACACAACAAACGTTGTCTATGGGGTGATAAATGTTAGTCATTAAAGGGCATTTCCTTTAATTAGTAGGGCAGAACCCTCGTGGGAACGACCGGTTACGTCCCTGAGTGAACATAAAATAACAATCGTTGTAGCATGATAGTACATACTCCCTATTATACTATATTCGCGAAAGCAGTGAGTCATCAGTGTATTGTCAAAATGGCTTACATTAATTGGCGAATGTGAACACGGCCTGACAATTGACTCACTGCAGTCTTAACGTGAACATAGTATAGTAATGATATCCCATAAAGGCATAGGCTGTGCAATATAAAATGGTGAATATCTCAGGTACGGTCCAATATTGGCCATATATATGGGGGGTTTCCAATGATTTGTTTTCACCCCCCGGATCACCTTTTTGCGGATTGACTAAGTTCTCTATAGAACGGTCCATTGTCCTCAGCATCGAAGATTCGATTAATTACTAGATATTTTTTTTATTACTAAAAGCCTTTTATTGAGTTTTATAACTTTTTTTAGTAAATAATGTGAGCAAATTTTTTGTAGTTACATTAAATATGAACCTTACAAATTTCATATAGGAACTTGGTAAAAATCATTTCTAAAGTTTAAAGTGTCTTCCAAACTCAATTTGATATTATATGTATGTATAGACACGTTTTAAAAGTTTTGCCTGCAATATTTTTAAAACCGATTTGTAGCGGCTCTGGATTAAAAGGGCAAGTCTACACGAAACTTTTCTTATCTACGATAAAGCAAACGCTATTAAGGTAAGGTTAGACAGAGGGTGGTCTATTTTAGGGGTCTCCTATTCAAACATGGGGTTTGTGGGGTAGAATAAAAGCCACCCCGACTTTATAAAACTGAATCGACACGCCAACCGCCTGTTAGGAGCTAAAAGGGTTTTTGTCGTCTGCGCTGATTTAATGTCATATTTCGTTGAGGTACCTACCTACATGAACGCCTGTTTTTTAATCGCATAAAACCATAGAGTAAAAACAATCAATTCGATGTACAGTGTACTCTGGTGTATAATAAGCACGTATGTACCATGTAATCATTATATTACGTAAAGGGTCTAAACGTCTATGAGTCTTTTCGTGCTATTTTTAAGTCACATCCATATTATTTGGAAATGTATTTTAAGACGTCGCAAATTTAGTGTTTGTAGTATTTTTCTAAAACCAATCAATCATCAAGAGCTTTTAAAATTTTAACGCCCTCAAGGAAAACACTTTTTTTAATAATAATTACAGTTTATAATACAACTTTGAATATTCATAATATCACGAGGTATTGTCACGCTATTGGTATCAAGGTCTGTCCTAGATATTTTTCAGACCTAATTGGTACCTACGATACTAGAATCTAGATCGAAATATCTTTTAAACTATATAATATATTAGTGTCAGTTGTAGATTAGATTTAGCTTAAAGTTTTTATCGTTTAAAGAATATCTGATTCTGCAAATGTAAATGATAAAATTAGTAATAATAACAAATTTGTTCCTTAACCACACGAAGTCCAAAACATAAATTAATTAAAATTGCTCTAGTAACATAATTTAACATAACAATTACATACCGTTTACAAAATTGGTAAAAATGTCACTAATTACTCCAGTAAATGCTCATTATTGACCCTTAAATACTATAAAAATCCTAAATTAAGGTCTTCTTAATTATAATATTAAGAAATAACTCTCGAATACCAGGCTGTACCGTCTCGCGTAGCCTGTAGCGAATCAGCCTGACGACGAACGAAGATGAACATGAAAATGATGATAAATATGTCCTATTGGAAGAACATAAAGAAGTTGTAAGTGCCTTTACACACGCGCCGAAGCTCCCGCGAAGCCGCTGCCCTAGGATTTGTATGGACTTTGTCCCGCTGTGCCGCGCCTGCGCGGCGGTGAAACCGCAGCTCCTGCCGCGCCACCGCCGAAAATCCATACAAAATCCGGATGCGCGGCGCGTGTGTAAGCGCGCTTAGACATTTTATAGATTTGTTTCCCAAACCCAACCTAATATAACGATTAAATCAAATTGTTGCCATAATACTAATTTATATTTGATGTCTGAGTGATTAATCTTGTTAGTGACATTTATCCTGCCTTTTTATGGCCATCTTTATCTGGATAATTTATGGCCTAATGCCATTTGTTTTGGCAAGATTTTTCCAGTCTATTTATATTTAATCTCATTTTAGCTATCTGAGATCGAGATTTCAATACATTTAAAAGATTCTAGGATTCACTTCACGTCAATTTACGTCAATTTTTTGACAATCGAAATTTGAAGTCAATCTAAGATTATAGATACGTTATTAATTTCGGGCGTAAATATATCCAGTTCATGTTTTGATTTATTTGGATTTTTGAGGCATAAGATTTTATCACGTTATCGACGTATCACGTCGTAGTCGCTTCCTTTCCCGTTTGTGTTACCTATTTATTTGGCTTGCTTATAGCCTAATTTTTTTATTGTTGATACAACCAACCATCTTTTTATGTTAAAATATTTTATTTTCTGAGAGAAACATGGATCCCCACGTATATAGCTCCAGTCTCCACTTTGTAGTAGTAAATTACCTTTCTACTCTGAGAACGTTTGTACACTGTATAAGGTCAATCATTCCCCTGTCAGTGACTTTCATTCTAAAGATGACCTGGTCATTCTCGTAATCATATATATCTAACTCTCCCCTCTCTACGACCCTTATTCCAAGTGTGACCTGATTTATCGCATGACGAACAATAATTTACGGCGCTACTTACTACGGCGCTGATACTTGGCACGCGATCAGATTGCCGGAGAATTGTTTTAGTTCGTGTTTAAATTATTACAAAGTTTTATAATTGACAATTACCGAAAAGGGCATAAAAAAGTAAAACCCATACACCTGTGGGAGGAATTTTGTTACAATATAATATGACTGTAGTATTTTGGTATAGACAGTACAAAAAATCTTTCAACATCTTGTATAATGTCTGTCCTTCGTTGTTGATCTATAGAAGTTCACCTTGAAATAATTTTTCGTAGACAAAACATGTAAATAATACTAATACACCACGAAGTACCTCTTAAATTACTAAAAACATTGATTATTCATGATTATACCAACAATCTAAACATCGTTAGTGTATTAAAATAACAATTTTAATACCATTAAAATCTGACACGAACCTGGCTGGCCAAACATACTTATCGGTCTGTAAAAATAAACGTTACCATGGCAACGAGAACCCAACAAACGACGCGCATCGAAATGTGTACTTTAATACATACGAATTAGGTCGCTTTTAACATAATTGTATTTTTAGGTTAAAAAATTGAAGTTATTCAAATAGGTGAAAATGGTCATTAGTGTGATTAACGATTTTTGTTAAGGAAATGCTGCGTCATTCGCGTTTTGTTCGTTTTTCATTTGACCCCGATAGTGAAAGTGGAAATATAAATTGGTTTTGTCTATTTCATTGTATATTTATTTTGAATATAAAAATACGCCGTTTTTAGCTGTTGCTTAAAATAGTGGCGACCACAGAATAAAATACTATTACATTGTTTCAATACTATTATAATTTTTATTCACATTTCATTTGCCGTCATTATTTTAATCCAAATCCATGGAGCCCTACCATCATACCCTACCTCCTGTAAATATGCGGATCACAGATGCAATTACGTTACAATATCTAACCTGGGCCTTTAGTCAAGATGCATTCGATTATTTCGACGGCGAAGTTCGATAACAAAATGTATGGGATTTTACATAAGGCATCGCAAGCGAATTGTCAATTAGCGATCTGGGCCTCGAAAATCCTTTAAGAATTGTAAGAATTGATATTGTTAGTTAATCATTTTATTCATTTCGATTTTTAATTTTGTTACAGATTTGACGATACATCCAGCCTATTATATGACGTAAGTCTATTTAATTTTATTAATTGTAATATTAAGTGACATTCAAACATTTAAATTTTTAAATGAACATCAAATAATCATCAAAAGAAACAAATACGAATTCTTACAAAAATTAAGTCGCAACTCTCAATGTCAAAAATAATTGAATGATTTCTCATCGTTTTACGGTTTTACTTAAAAACAATTTCAGGGTAGTTATACCTGTATTATGTCATTAGTGATTTACGTAAAGACCGTGAAATGAAAACGGTAAACTAATGACACGCGAATTGGCGGGAAACGGTGACAGAGCGGTGGCCACTTGCGGTTTCATACATCGCCGGCGACCGCACAAGTAGACTGCGAATTTTGGTTATATTTATGAAAACTGGCAAACGAGCTGACGGCTAGTCCGATGGTGACCAGCGAAGTTCCAAGAGCGTCGCCGCTTTTTTAACAAGCTTGGGCCTCCGATAATACATAAGTGGGGAAGTACACTCAGAGCAACAAAATGGAAGCGACAATTTTTCGAGAACTTGTGGTATGGTCGAGCTGATTCACTTGTGCCAAAGCATGGCTCTTCAGCGGCTAAAAAAAATTTACATAATTAAAAAGAAAAACGGTAAAAAACAATATAAGAAGACCGAGGAAAGGAAGATTTGGCTACGTTTAGTCTTGGCACTGGGAGAATTCACAGGAGTTAGCATTTTGCCCGTGAATTTCCTGATGCCTTAGCTGAATGTGGTCTATCGTCGAACGGGAAGAGAGAAGAAAAAGAAGAAAGAAAAATACGATTTTCTTTAACCAGCAATTAGTAATAAATTTACCGCGTCAAAATGCACAACGGAAACTACCAATATCTACATCATTATTATTGTCTACGTACAACCTTCATATTATTATTATTATTATAATCCCACTTCTAGGAAAAGGCCTCCCCACTTTCCTTCCACAGTTGACGATTGTGTGCTATATTTGACCACTCTTTGTCGAACGCGTCCAACTCTACATTAAATTTTACAAATTTGATTCAGTCATCACAACTTAAGTGTGGTCTAGGAAATTGAATGTTTAGTAATTTCACATAATAACTCAGTAAGTAACTGACGACGACATCACACCCCAGTGCCCACATCGCGTCGTTGGAATACCACACGAACATCACAATATGTTATTGCCTACTGGTCTGGATGGTCAAACTGTTAAATTTTCCACGACTGTAATTACAATCAGCTGTATGAGGTCAATGACCTTTTCAGTGCCCTAGACACATTTCTACTACATATTTTTTGTTTTCAATTATTTTTTTCTACCTTAACATCTTTATATAGTAAGTAAATCATTTCCCCAATGTTTTTGCAACTGATTTTGCAAATCTTTAAATGCGCTGTCTCACTACCACCCCAAATTTACATAATACATCCCACAATTTGTTTTATTCATTTTCTGCACAGATTTATTATTGAAGCTGTTTTATGATATGCCTAAACATGAACGATTTCTCGATCACTGTTCTATTTTCAAACATTTCTCAGTTTTCGCAAGTCACCAGCGAAGTAGCGACCACACAGTGAAAAACGTTAACGAGAGCACGACACTTTTTACATCGCCATGGAACGTTATGAATAACGGCATGCTTAATACTGGACTACTTGACGACCTCTGTGGCTCACGTGCTTAAGCCGGAGGTCATAGGTTCGAATCCCGCCAAAGGAACAAAATAGTTTATTATATATTCCTGGGTCATGGATGTATATTGACTTGAACACGGTGCTGGTCATGATAGCCGACAGACTTGACTGCCCCTATATCAAGCACTGCTGTGACAGACATATCTGATATAGAGGCAGTTGCAACATTACAATTTTACATATGAATTTTTGTTTTGTTCTTATTTTAATAAATTCAATTTAATTATTTTAATTTCTCGCCATGACATTTTCTCAAATTTAATTATTGATTTATTTTAATTCTTAAATTGATGAATGCATGAATTAATTTATTTAATTGTTTCTGAATATGTATTGTGATGTGATATTGTATTTTATTGTAAGTCAAATTTTATGGGTCTATGGATACCTGCAATAAATACATTTTATTTTATTAAATATGTGTATGGTATAAATTATTTTTATTTTCGTTTTATTTTCTTTATTATTATTAAAATAATGTGTTAAATATATTTCCGTTGTCTGGTACCCACCCGTAATACAAGTTCTTAGAGAACTTACCACCGGACCAGATTGACGTGGCGTGGAAGCGTCCTTGGATATTATTATTGTTATTATTATTATAAATCTAATACATTTAAGCAATAACATAAAAGGTTCACATTACAATATTTAAAAAATACCGATTTAAAAACTAGTTAAAATAAATTATTATCTAAACTATTTATATAAGTTATTGTCTAAATGAAAAATAAATATTATTATTATTATACATAGTAAATGATGATATTTACCAACAACGATCTTAATGTTCTTATTATTTTTTGTGAGAAAAGCCTTTCTGTATGTTATATTGTTTCATCGGTTGAGTATCCATGTGATTTCCATCCAGTTCACAGGTGAGTATCCTTGTGATTTCCATAATTATAATTTAGGGACATAAGCTATTTGCCCATCAAGGCAATGGTTTGTTGCGTTTTTTCCAAATGAATATACAAAATACACGAGTTCTTTTTTAAGATCATGAAGTGAATCCTAATATCATATCTTCATTACGATGTTCTCCCGGAAGTACACATGCGATATCAATCTAACAGGATACCGCACGGCACAATACCATGATCTGATGTTGGGAGGGAACATACTTCCTGCTACATTGTTTAATCGGGGAATAGATAATTACCAATGCAAGGCCCAAGTGACAAACGTACACTGGCCCGCAACAACCGTTGTTGCGGGCCAGTGCTTTCATTTGATATTCAAACTAACTGCGCCGCTTTGATTGGATTAAAAAAACATAATAACTTAACTATGAACTGGAATAAGTAAATAAATACCTGCCTACCTAGTTTCTATACCAACAACTACACCTACAACCTACTGCCTACACCTACAACTTACTGCCTACACCTACAACCTACTGCCTACACCTACAACATACCGCCTACACCTACAACCTACTGCCCACACCTACAACCTACTGCCTACACCTACCACCTACTCCCTACACCTACAAAATACTGCCTACACCTACACCTTCTACCTATATTTACAAACTACATATACTACCTATATCTATATAGTTATTATCCTACACTAACCTAAACCTACTAACCTAACCTAACCTAACCTACACTTACAACCTTCACCTACTACAAACCTCTATAACCTACAGGTAATGAAGAAAGAGTTATCGACCACTAAGGGTAGAAGATTATTACAGCAGATAATATCGCTATTAAACAATGGGTTAGAAGGGTGAAAATTGAGGGTTGAATGTATTTATTAATGACAAAAAAAATTATAGGCGTGAGCCACCTTTATCACTTAGGGGTATGAAAAATAACTTAGAACCTATTCTCATACCTGCAAATTTTATAAAAATTGGTTTATACCCTTTTTTTTCGAACCAACCGACCGATTTAAATAAAATAACGGAGGAGTTCTGTAACAAACACTGACACGAGAATTTTATATATAAGATATTCCAACTGATGTCTCTGCGACTTGGGTAAACTTGTCAAAAGGTCCGTCGCCCCCACTCGTGGCTTGACGCCCACATGACAGTTATGCTTGTATATTGTTACCGATCGCATCGAACAATCTGCGTAGTAATCCATACATAATGAATCGTTTAACGACGCTTATGCTACCGTTACACGCGTACGATGATCGCTTGAACTATCGTCAGGTGGAGAAAGATCTATGGAGAAATATGAAGATGAATGGGTAACGGTAGCCGTGCCATACAAAAGGTATGTTTGTCTTGACCCCTCAGACCAAATAAAAAAGTGAAGACAGAGTTCTGCGAACCACAAAGTGAGGCCGGTCTCAAACAACGTTTCGCCATATAATTACACTACCACGCACACACATGTAAGGAAACTACGCCTTTATTAGTGAGGCGAGCTGTCGCGATGTGCGTAACTACATGCATAAAAACAGCCTCAGCTCTTGTTTGACAAAGCTTTGTCTTCACTTTTTTATTTAGTCTGAGTTTGAGCCGGGAAGAAAAATAAAGTATCTTGCCACAAGTAACAGAATATAATAATTCCAAAGAAATATTATGCTCATACAGATGTTGTTTACAATCGATTTCCTATTCTGAGATATTGTTGAAAATGATTGATAACTAGTGACCCGCCCTAGTTCCGCAGGGGTCCGTCACCCCTGCGGAACTACAATGCTGCAATGTATTTATTATACATAATATAACCCATCCTCTTGAATCTTCCTCTATGTACTGCTGAAAACTGCATTCAAATCCGTTGCGTAGTTTATAAGATCTTGGGAGTTATTGTCACCACTCGCCGTGAAGAAGTTAACAACAATTTGCACGGCATCAAATTAGTTATCATTGTTTGCCACTAGGGGCGTAGTTAACTTCGAGCAGTGACAAAAAATAGGACACAGCAGACTGGGAATTCAAACGTTGAAATCGTTCGTAACTCTAAATGAGGGTTTTTAAATTCGTGACATCTGAAAGCTTTTTGACACGACAAGGACCGTCGGGCTACCAAGCGCCGCCTGGTGACAGAAAAATAATCGAACATTCTTATTTACCGTTTTTGATACCACTAACGCCACCAGATGACGCTTTGTGTGCGTCGGGTCTGCCCCCTAACGGTAGTAAAAATATCAAAAGCCCTCATTGAAATTAAGTACATAGGTCTTGTTACTTTATTATAATTTATAGGGATAGATCCCAATACTAGATCACCTAACTTAATCGCGTGTCTTTTACCTAACTGGACTTTGATAAAACTTTAGTGTATGATTTCATGAATTGACGTTAAACAGAAAGGTGCAAAAAATGTGACAAAATTCCTCCTTTAGTTCACAGTTCAAAGCTGCGATCAATCTTATCAGTGAGATAATTTGCAGTCACATCATTGTCTGCACGTCTCCCATCAGACAGTGACAAAAACCTCAAGCGGTCACCGACCTGTGCGTCTAACACTTATGAAAATGTATGATAGAAAATAAAATGATGTATATAATATATCAATAGTACATTAACAAGAAAAAACATTTTGCTTTTAAAGAAGCGAAAAGAAATTAGACGAAAGTTTCCAAAAAACAGTTTGACATCCAAGTAAACGTATGTTAATGACGGAAAAACATTTGTGTGCACAAAAATTTTCTGTGAAAATTTCGCTTGTATAAGTACCTAAATTTAACTTATCACAAACGCGATGTTTAGTCAAACACTTTGTAGCCTTTAGACGTCTACATTAATTTGTAAGTGTTTGCATTGAGGCTCCGCAAATACTGGACCGATTTTAGTAGACCACTAATTATCGAGAGAAAATGTACGGTTCCGGGGATTTTCTTCAGCGTGTACGAAGTCGTGGGAAACATCTAGCACATTATAAGGATACTTAAACAATCAAACATTGAGACAAACGAAGGCATCCATCAGGTTTTTACTCCAAATACCACGTGACGTCACGCCGATCTATTGCTTCTTTCTTACGTCGCATTCGCAAGATTATCTTGCCAAGATAACGAACCCCATAAACAGGGCTGACTAACGAAGTTTCGTGTAAAAACTAGTTCAATTCCTAACACTATTCAATGTAGGTAATTGAAGATCGTAAGCCGTGAGCCGCCAATAATCCTTACCTTGTAAATGTATGAACGCAATTCAACAATATTTGATTGAAGTAATTTTGGTGTATTTAATGCTTTTTTATCCAACCAATATTTTGTACGTTTAAATGTGAAAAAATGGTAATAATATATTAAAATATATCCTACCTAACCTAACCTAACCTAACCTAACCTAAAGGTTGATTTATAATTTATTCAGTGCGCAGTAGCATTTTAATAACCTAACCAGGAGCATGTCAGGACATGTCTTAGGAGGGTTCGGTAACTATTAACGCGCAATAGGTTTTCTTCGAAAAAAAATTCAAAATCCACCCATAAAATATAAAAGTATAATTATTTTATGATGCCAAAACCAAGAACTATAATACAACATCACACAACAATCTATAACTGTTAACAACAATAAACAATATATAACTGTACCAAATTAATTAATCTCTTTATATTCATAATTACAGAAACTAGAAGCGCGGACAGACAGACGGACGGACAGAGCGAAACTATAAGGGTTAGTTGTGTATTACGGAATCCTAAAAATGTAGAGTCGATTTAGCTATATTATATATATCGACTATATACAATATAGCTATATTGTATATAGTCGATTAAGCTATATAACTATTGTACAAAATATTTACATAATATGAATACATTTTGAATAAATTCCGACCTCAATTATTTATAATTGGCGTATCCAATTCAGGATGTAAAATACATAAAATATAAGTTGAATTGGCTATAAATCATAACAGAATTGAATTGTATTGATTTCCTTGTCAAAATATGAGCGAGAACAATATAGAAAATTATTTATTTCGCAACTGAGCTGTCATTTGGCTCTATTAATTTAATTAGAATGCCAAATATCAAAATATCATAATTTGACGAACAATAAAAACGATTGAGTAACAGAAATTATTTAACGCTTTTTCCTTCGTTGATTTGTGCCGAAATCCTCGAAGATCGTTTCTCGGTAAAAAATTATAAGTTAACGATTGGCCCGTGCCAAATTACACATCTTCGTTTCTTCGGAACTAAATTAATAAACATCACGCGATCGATTGAGACGCCAGACATAAGTGGTTTTGATTTCAATCATGTGGATATTTTTGTCCACTTTTAGATAAAATGAATATTATGATACAACTAGAACTTCGTATGCATAGAACTAACAGAAACGAAAGAGAACCGTAAGATAAAGCAGCCTATGTTAGACCTTATAACATCGGCTATCTGCCAGTGAAAGTCCCGTGAAAATAGGTCCAGCCGTTTCAGACAACAGCCGGAACAAACAGACAGACAGACAAACAAAACATTAAAAAATTATCTCTTATTGTGAGTACCGTATATTTACATAAATACTTACACATGCATTGGCTGAAAAGCTGTTAATTTAAAATTACAAAGTGACACTTCCATTATATTTATTTGCATGTATATGTATGTATGTATGTACCTATACATACGATCTATATTATATGGCCTAGGCCAAAACCATTTGTGTATTGTAATTCTAACTATTTTAAAGTATCTTCTAAAAATATTTACAGAGATACAAAAGTACAGCCACGTAGTTAATTAATTTTCTATGAAAATGACAGACGACATACGAAAAACGTTACGATTCCCCAGTTTCCGAAAGACATTAACAATGCTTTATGTTGTAATTTAATTTTGACAAGATAACAACAAAGAAACACAGCGCAATACGAAATTGAATAAAAACACACCACAACTCTTACCATAGGGTACTTACTACTTGTTAAGTGAATAATCAGATGATGCTGTTAATTTTCGTTTTCAACGGCAATCGGTTGAAATTGGATGATGGGAGCAAAAAGTTGATGTTTCGGTGCGGCGGATGCGGTGGGTGATTGGGTGAGGTGATTAAAACTATTCTACCTTTTGTTCATCTCGTTCACCCAAACCCACAGCTTAAGCGCCCGGCGATCATTTTTCCGAGATAGTGTTTTCCAGAGGTAGCTGTTGCTTAAGTGTTAAAGTAAAATACTTCAACTAAATGCGGAAGGAAATCAATGTGGATCTTAGACCTAAAAAAGATTTTATCCGACTATTCCAATAATATATTGCAATAAAGCTCCCCGTCTGTTCGTTTCCTAGTCCATTGCATATAAAAGAAGACGATATTAAAAGCCATTGCTTGTCACATTATCCTTATAACAACCTTATAACACCATCAAAATTATAATCCTAAATCAATTCGTTCGTCAATTTGCGCGTCTATGTGTAGTGTGCAATTCGGTGTGCCCTTGCGTGCGGCCGGCGAGCGGCGCTCCAGTAATTACACCCCAAGCAAAGGCTACCGATAATTTGCCGCGCGTTTAGTGATGGAAAAAAATATATTGTATCGATTAAAAACTAATCTGAAACCGATCAAATCCTAGTGATTAATCCAAACGAATGTGGCTTAACATAATAATATCATACTACTTTTTTATACACTTTTTCACTTTATTTTATTATAAATAAAGTGGTTTATACACAAAAAATGTAGTGTGATATTATTATGACCATCAATTTCCACCAAGAACCAACAGTATACTCAATGAGTTATACCTATGCTTCACATAATGTCAAATTTTACAAACGAGTCTTAGTTGTTTGGTATTTTTGTGATGTTGGCGTTATAAAATTAAAAAAATATGCAAAGAAAATAAGAATACATACATTGGAAGAAAACAAGAACACATTCAAATTCTAAATTGAAAGAAAAGATCTTAACAATTACTTATTCCGTTAATATCAAGAATATACAATGAACAAATATAAATATACTATATTTTTTATTTTTATTTGATTTATTTATTTAGAACGCATACAGTATTTTCTTAAATATTACATATACAAACATTTTCTTAAGAATATACCTATATCTTGCGTATACTGTGGTATATTGGTTATGTAATAATTTTTTTCATATTATTAAAACAGGCATAAATACTATCAACTGTTTTCATCAAAAACATGATGTTGTTCGGGCTGGTAACGACTTCAAAATAGTGAAGATTGTGTATAGAAATAGTTAAATTTTAGCCGAATTTAAAAGGGGGATTTTTTAGAAAGTAAGATTTATTACATACTTTGTTTGTGTATCTTTACTTTGGAAGTCGGTTTAATTTTTTGTTTAAAAATAATATTTTTTCCCTTTTTAGTCATATTTGTTATATTATTATTATCACATTTTAAGAACGTTTAAAATAAACGATCGAATGTATAATTGAATACGCGCCAAGCTTCCATTAGGTATTGTATAATTAATGATGATGATGATTACTGTACGTTGCATAATGACATATGCTTGCAGTTCTATAAACAATATCGAAATTTCCAAACGCGTATCTTTAAAGACTGAGGAGTTCTGTTTAGTGCTTTTGGATCCAGGGTATACCTTGGTGCAAAATCTTAGTAAGCATATGCTTGGACTACTTCAGAAAAAGTCGAAATCACTATATGTGTCTATATAAATTTCGAGGAGTTCCCTCGATTCCTCATGGATCTAATCATCAGGTCACCGCTTTGGTCAATAGGACTAATTTGGGATTATACCCTATACATCAATAAAATAACTTTAAAAATCGATCCACAGACGGCGGAGTAATCGTTGAACATATAAAAAAAAATACATACAGCCGAACGTATAACCGCCGCTTTTTTTGGAAGTCGGTTAAAAATAGCACTTTCCAAGAATGGAGTCGACTGCATTTGAAATGCATTTATTATGAGCTCGAACAAAAGCATCTGTTGCTGCAAATCGATGGCAACTTGGGTTTTTCCACCATTTATTTTAGAATAATACAGAGATGACACTTTATTGTGTAAAGTAAGACTTTAAAGTAATTTAATTATGTAGAAACGTTTTTTACTGTCTCAAGAGTAATTGGTTTATATTTTATGATTTTCAACTGTACTAAAATTGGAAATTAAACTATAAATATAGTCTAGCTTATTTCAAAGCTTAACGCTCAACAAGTTGACACTCCGTTCGAGGATAACGTAACGGTAATTCTTAATTAAAATTATCAAGTCCCACAATAATAATGTGCGACTATTTCAAGATTCATCTACCATCTTTTTGCTATCAATTTCTAATATTCTCACGTTAAAATCTCTCACATAAACTATCGATCAATTTATCGATAAGAGCACAACACTATTGTATGCTACTGCTGACGGCGAAGTAATATGGAGCAAAACGGTGGCTGCATTTAACTTCTAAAGACGCAATTGTAGCTCTGCGTCTAACATCTGGGCTAAGTTCTAAACGGGTGTATTCAGGTAATAGGCCATTTAGAATATATTCTTATACTCGTATATAAAAAAATACTCATGTTTACAGTTTTTGTAACAGAACTCCTCCGAAACGGCTTGACCGATTTTTATATGATTTTGCAGGTGTAGTCGGTACGTGTTGTAAGCTATTTTTCATACGCCTAAATGATAACTGATAAGGCCACTCACCACATTTAAAAAATAAATAAATAATGATTTGGAATTAATTATAAAAAATACATATAAGTCTAAATTTCCTTTTAACACCAACCCTCATTGTATAATAACTATATTAGTATAATCTTCGACCCTCAGTGCCTAGTTGATCAATAGCTGTAGGTTATAGGCGTAGGCAGTAGGCGTAGGTAGTAGGTGTATGTTGTAGGTGTAGGTTCTTGTTGCGGTAGTAGGTGTAGGTTTAAGTTTAGGTTGTAGGTGTAGTTGTTGGTGTAGAAACTGTGGGTGTATGTAGGTAGTTATTTATTTATTCCAGTCCATAGTTAAGACAGAACGTCTGTTAGGTACAGCTACTACTATATACACCTACTTACATAAATAGGTAACATAAAGAGAGAGAAGATGAATCATGGATTGTTTCGAGTTATCGTCTATTTTTGACTTTGGCTTGACTTAGCCCTTGAATCCACGGGGCCCTGGACTGAAGCCAAAAAAGCCATATGGTAGCTTATGTTGTTTTATCCAAGCAACCATTGCCTACCTATACCAAGAACAAGTGTATGAAACTTTCATAGGTCAAAAAGCTCAAGCATTTTAAAATGATTTCCGGAGATCTTAATTTTTTCCCTATAATTATCCTCTTGTGTTTAAGACAAAATACAGCTATGATACTTGTAACTGAGTTTTGGAATGTAGAGGTTGAAATTGTATAAGCTACTTCCTTATTGCATGATTAAAATCATCAAGCAAATTATAGATGTACCGTATATTTTAACGACCCTAGAAATATCTTAAAAATAACTACTGTGCTTTGGTCAATATAGTTTAAAGTAAACCTATTTACGTAAGAGAATTATCAGCTAGGGAGCTGGTGGCAATTAGGGTGTATGATTTTATCGTCGTTGGCACTAAGTCGTGATGTAGTCTGTTGTGGCGACCTCAGGTAGCTCGGATATTTTTTTTAATAAGCTGGAAATTTTAGGTAAACAAACTGCCACCAATTATATGTTATTACGCACAAATAGATCTCGCAGGAACCGTACATTTTGCTGCGATAATCCAGAGTTTAAACTACTACTAGTGGTAGAAAATACCAAAATTCGTCAAAATCTATCCAGTAATTATTTCGTGAACGAGTAACTAACATACACACATCCATACTTACAAACCTTCGCGTTTAAGTATATTATTAGTAATGGAGTTGTATTTAATATTTACTCCTGTGAGGATTAAATACTAGTCCCTGGATTTATTATGTCTATACTGTGTTTGTAATATCTTGAAGTGTCTGTTTGTAATTTCTAATTAACAACTTTGCACTAAATTAATTTATTAATATAATGTACCTATACCAAAAATTCAATTTTTTTAATTTTTGTCTGCCTGTCCGTCTGTTTGTCTGTCTATCTGTTTGTTCCGGCTATTCTCTGGAACAGGAGGACCGATTTTGACCGTTAGCTAATGTTATAACTTATAAGGAGTAACTTAGGCTTCTTTTATCTTAGAGAACCGTTTGAAAAAAATAGGGCTCCGTTTCCATTACTAGTTCCACGCAAACGAAGTTACGGGCACCAGCTAGTGCTCTATAAATATGGTGTGCGACTGAATCCTGGTCGTGTACCGCTCAGGGGTCTCATTATGTGCAATTGCAGAACACGGCTCACAAATTGTACACGTACGGTCGTCGGCAGACACGGTGTTCCACATTTCGTCCTTACTATGGGCGATAAGGTCGAAAAGAGATACATCAGTTTTGTCGGCGACCTTACATGTACAGCGTATAGGCGACGACACAAGTATTTTAATTTATCCTTATGATAATAAGTAAAGCCACTGTGTAATAATAATCGTATTTCGTTTGTATGAAATAAGTTTTAGTAGCGGTCGATTCTGCAAATTAAATCTTACAATAATACAGTTTCGATACAGCTCTACTCTCGAAATGTTCAAACAGCAAAACGGTATTTTCATATAAACGTCCAACTTTAGTTTAACGCGATTTGTATGGTCCAAAGTTCCAAACTCCAAAAATAAGTTTATTATATATAGACGATTCATATAGAATTTATTGAAAGTCTAGTAAATACGAGAATTGGGGTCCTAATTTAAAAAAAAATCGTTAGGTAAACATATTCAAATAGAAATAGCGGATAGCTACTGCCGTTTAACTTCACTTGTAATGTTTGGAAGTAAACGTAAAAGTTAAATTCAATTCAAAAAACAGATTTTAACAATCTTCTTCACTGATACTTAGTAATCACCATAATATCATCATCGTCATAAATATTAGTAGGTAGGTACGTAAAAAAAATGTACGTAAAAATTATTTTTTGTAAAACTTTGTTTTACAAAAAAAAAAAAAAAGCGAACGTAGGGGTATGAAATTTGGTACAGTAATAATTTATATGGAGAAGGAACGAGCTGAACTACTCTTTTGCAGCTGCAATATTTTTTTTATAATAGTGCTTAAAAATATAGGTAGTAAATAAAAGAAAAAGTTATAGACTAGCTCATTAACCAACTGGGTGATCACTAGTTACCAATTATCTCTTGTATTGTGGAGTCGACGTCGCGTCGCGTCCGTGATAACAAATGCTAAAAAAACATTTCAAATAAATTCAAGTCGAAAAATCAGCAAAAGCTAATATAAATAGTGGGGTGCGGTTGAATGCCACGGGGAGAAGGCCATGGGGGTGTAGGGGGAGCTGAGGGGTGCTGAGAGCACCTGCTGAGGGGGTCGGGGTGACGGAAGCTCCTAATGGTGGCGAGTCACGAACGCACGCAAATTACGGAGGCGCCAGCGCTAATGGTATTACTTTTGATGCAGCCGACGTGGTCTTTATGATTGTTGGTGCGAAAGGGCTTGGATATACATCGTCACAGTCCACGGTACACTAAGTGACACTTGGATTTAGCAATTTTTTGCATGGATATAAGCGACAAAAAAGTCGTCGTAGAGACATGGGACTGAGCTCATTCTAAAGAGCGGAAATCGAATGGCATTTATAACTTTTTCATTTTTGATCAAAGTGTCTCTTATGTATTAACTTTTAACCATATTTTAGCCACGAGCAAAAGCTAGTATAATACATAGTATACTAGCTTTTGCTTGTGGCTCCACCCGCGTAAATACAGTATCTCACGGGAACAATGTAGGTACTTTTTACCCGACTACGACGAAGCCAAATGGAAGGGTAATGATTTTGGCAGTCTATGTATGTATGTATAATCGACCGTAGCGCCTAAACTGCTGATCCGATTTTAATAAATGAGGTGTCAATAGATTCGTAATAACAGCCCGGGTAACATAGGCTGTATAATTTACGTAGCCGAGTTTTAGTTTTATTTTAATAAAAATTGTAGCTATTAGGATAAAATGTAGCATATTTATTAATATGTCTAAACTTATTAGTATTATAGTATTATTATTAAATTTCATTAGTAGTTTTTGCGTCAAAGAGTCGCAGACATCCATCCATCCATTCTCACAAACTTTCGCATTTAAAATTGTATAGCTTTTGCCCGCGGCTCCGCCTGCGTAAATACAGTGTCCCACGGGAACACTGTAATTTTTCGGGATAAAGGGTGTAGGTAGGTGTTAACCCAGAGCTTAAACTACCATACCAAATTTCGTCGAAATCCATCCATCCATATTCACAAACATTCACATATATAATAGCATAGGATGTAGGACGTTATGCAGCTCACTGCAGGAAATATACTAGATACCGAATCTTCTCGGGAGGACACGAATATCGGATGAATGAGGGTTTTTAAATTCGTGACATCTGACAGCTTTTTGACACGACAAGGACCGTCGGGTTACCAAGCGCCGCCTGGTGACAAAATAGAACCGAAAATTCTTATTTTCCATTTTTGATACCACTTCCGCCACCAGATGACGCTTTGTGTGCGTTGGGTCTGTCCCCTAGCGGCAGAAAAAATATCAAACATCTCATTGCGGTTGCTATTTCATCGTCGAAGGCGTTTCAAATTAAAAACTACACGAATTTGGGATTATCCAACAAACTATGAAACCTTTTTTAACCGACTGGGTTATGTTTGTCGCGCGTATCTTGTATTTATGTATGTTTGTTGTTCCCACGTATCTTCAAAACGGCTGGATATATTTCGACAAATAAGGTAAGTACCTATCGTTAGGTATCTCAAAAACCCAAGTGTCTTTAGATTGCTAATTTATAGAAAAAATATAAAATGGCGGATTTTGGCGTCAAATTGTAAGTAGTTCAAATTTTTTCAACCAAACCTATCGGGTAGGGTATCGAAATAAACGAAATTAAAATGAGATTACAAAAATATATCTACATATGCCATGTATTTAATTTTAATCAGGTTTCAAAAACCTCCAGGTCAAAAAACCTACAATTACAACCATTTTAATTAAATAACTCGAATAAAGTAATCAATGCATTCAAGTAGTGAAATTTTTGCTTTAAATCGACCAAGTTTGTGTTGGTTGTATTAAAAAATCTTAAATAAAATAAATAATTACAAAAATAAAAAACACCCCGACTGTAAAAAACCATACTTAAGCAACGCACTAAAAAGACCGAAACAAGATTGAGCTGAAAGCCTAATAATTGACATCATGTTTGGTAGTAGGCGGGACCTATTTACTTTGTACGATTTATAATTAATTACTCGTTCACGTTATGACTGCTGAACGGATTTTGATGAAATTTGGTAATTGGTGGACTCTGTATTAACACAAGGGCTAACATTTTGGTGCCCGCGACTTCGTATTATGTAGTGTCCTGTTAGGACACTATATTTATATATGTATTGTACATATATATGTATTTTTATATGTGTATATATATGTATTTCCCGTATAACATAATTTTAGACGTTAGATTATTTCGCATGTCTACGGCGATTTGGCGAGGGTGGTGCCAGGCGCTGCCCACCCCCGGACTCCGCTTATGCAACGCTAGCTGAATCGTTGTTGCTGCGATACCGCGCGCAAACACTACGCTGACGAGTGACGACATCTTGTTTGTTCAGGTTATACCACAGAGTAGAAAATATTTAACGTACAGAGAAACAGCTTTCATAGAACGATCCAAATCGAAACTTTTGACGTGACGACTGTGTGGAAAAATTGTGGGCCCGTTGAAGGGCGTGGACATACCGTATGCTTGTAGTAGTGTAATCAAATCGAAAGTATATATAGTAAATGTAGCCTGTAAGATAGCGATTCAAAATTGAAATTTAATTCACTAAACAAGATACACGTTTAATTGCAAGATTTCGAGTGTCAAACTAGACAGCTCTGCAAAGCGCGGGGCTGCTCTTCGTTTTGTCGTAATGATTTATATCAAAAAAGGGTAGCAATAACTGTTCTACTCACCTTTTCGTTGTTGAGCTGAGACTTCCTGGATTGGAACCTTTCACTACTCTACACTAATAGTTCTAGAATTTTCAAGTTTATGTAACGTTTTCAACGATTCAGATTCGCTCGTTTACACCGGTCCAGCGCAGCGGTTTAATTGGTGAATTTGACTTTTCTGAACGGATCGGCCATGACGTCGCAACTTGGCGCAAATGTTAACTACCCTCAAAATATAAAATATATTTATTTTGAGGGTAGATAGTTTTAAATTAAGTCGTTGTTTTTATCGGTTAGACTGTATGCCCGTGAAAACTGCGAACCTGAGACATAGGTACCTACTTAATAATAAGAAATAATATGATTTCTTAATAATAATTATCTTACATAATATTATTAAGTAGTAGTCTATGCTTTGGGTGGTATGTTTGTGTGTGTGTGTTTGGATGTTGAGTGTTCCCGTACCGCGTCTTTAAATCTTACATGGTTCATGGTTCTTACATGGTCAAGTTTGTTACCCGACTACGGCGAAGCCAAAAGGAAGGGTAATGAGTTTGGCAGTCTTTATAGTATATCGTAATAGTAGCGCGGGTAACATAGGCTATATAATTGACGTAGTCGGGATAGTTTTTATAAAATAAAAAATACAGTTATCATACCTTACGGTACCACTCCCAAAGACGTTTTATGGACGGTGATAGACCATCTTGCACAATCATTATTCCCTAAGGATAAACCATAAAGTCCCCGTCCAGAATTTGCAACACACTACGACTGCACTCAATCCAACATCTCTTTTATAAAATAGATCGGGTAACGAGGTGACGGTCCGCAACATGGTAAGCGTAGTCGCTTACCATGTTTTGTACCACTAGTGTGCCGGCCACGGACTTCCGCACCACCAGACGAACTCCTCTAACGCCTTTGTAGAACTACAAGGACGTTATAAAACTCAATTGTTGTTCATTGGCATATCCATTAAAAGTACTTCGATGCCAGCCGCTTTACCAACTACTTCTCATTTCCAGATGGAGACGTCTTCATCGGACTACAGTGACGAAGAGGTGGGCGTGGTCGCGCGGGGTGTCCGGCTCTGGGTGCGGGGCGTGCGCGCGCACACCACCTGCGCGGACATAGTGCGCGCGCTGCAGGACGCTCCTGAGGGTATGTACTTACTTGTGACGTCATCACGATCATGATTACTTTCAAAAAATTTATAAGGGGCCGTTCAAGTATTACGTAAGCAGGTTTTTGCCATTATTAACCCACCCCTCCCCCTCGTCAGCAAAGGTAAGCAAAGCTCTTACTCCCCCCCCCCCCCCATGTTTACGTAAACATTGGTACAATTGATTCATTCATGATCAGAAGTTATAAGTCTAGAAATAAGGAATAGTTGGAATAGAGGACTGTAACGCATATAATATTCATTTAAATTTGTAGAAATCCCCGAAAATGCATTTCGTTTTTAAGCATAGACAATGGGGTTGCCATACGTGTAAAAACGTAAATAATTACTGCTTATAGTGCTTACATAATAGTTGAACGGCCCCTAACTGATACTGGAAATTAATATGCATTTCTTCTTCAGCTGTGATGATGATAAAATTGTTTAGTCAGCACAAACTGTTAGTCTATTTACTTCGTAACCATGCTCAAAACTCTTAACCACTTGGTGAAAAACAACGCTAGCTTTATACTTATTTTCACTCGTGCCCATCTCATGCCTTCTCATCAGTTTTATTGTAATCAAGTTATAAGTATTACGTTTATAATTAGTCCTGGCTGTTGTCACTCTCGTCTGCTAGATGCTGATGATGAAAATTCTTTTTCAGCATCAGACGGCATATCGTCGGGTTCGTGGGTGCTGGCAGAGCGGTGGCGCGGCGTGGAGAGGCCTCTGCCGCCTGACGCGCCGGTGTTACATGTGCTGGCCGCGTGGGGAGATGCCAGGCATGAGGTGAGTGATGATGATGATTACTGGGATACCAACACCTCGTGTTATTCATGTACCTAATGATAAGATATAAAAGCAACGAGTAT
The DNA here is from genome assembly GCA_037179445.1 of Phengaris alcon alcon. NCBI lineage: Eukaryota > Metazoa > Arthropoda > Insecta > Lepidoptera > Lycaenidae > Phengaris > Phengaris alcon. The sequence goes on from JAYRCH010000592.1 coordinate 129,725, forward strand.
TTTCTCCAAAACAATTTAATTGACGATGATACTATTATTTACAGTTTATATTTAACCCAATAATTATCGTTAAAGTACTTTTAACCCAATAATCTCACCAACTGTAGTAGTCTAGTGCAGTAGTTTGGTAAACAAATGTAACTAATGCTATTTTAAATCTTTATAAAAAATATCGTAAATTTTTCTTTCAATTTCAACGCACACAAATTTTTTCACATTTGATTGAACTTTTGAATATGAATTCATTTCTCAGGTCCGCCTGTCACTGCGGCGGATGTCAAGCGGGGGCGAGGACGACTCGGGTCGGGACAGCGACGGCGGCAGTCGGTCGCGAGCCAGACGCCGTAAGAAGCACCTACGCGCCGGCACCCCGCCGCCACGGTCGAGGAGCGAGGACCCAGCGGCGCGGCTGGTCTCCGTCATACAACACCAAAGCAGAACCATACACCAGCAGCTCGATAAACTCAGGTATGGTATGAGAGTCAAACAAATAGTAACGAAGAAAACCTAAAAGGGAAGCTAGTTACTCGTACATTACAACTTATAATACAGAAGCTGCAGAAAATAATATTTAAATCATACAAACTAAAAATAGCTCTTTCTAAATTATCATAATAATTTCAAGCTACGGCTAATCCTGTTATAGTTATTTTAATGATACTGAATCAAAGATTTCAAAACTAAAGTAGGCTATGACGTACATTTGACAGAAGAAACTTCATACAAGAAAAAATTATGTCATCTTGATTTCACAGTACTTCAATATCAAAATGGCCCCAAACAACCCTAAAAGTGGGGCCATTTAATTGGGGACAGTTTTTGCCTTGACATGCCTCATCATATATGTCTATGTACTGAATTTTTTATTTATAGAATCCCACTGTTATGTACAACTACTAATAAATGATTATAAAATTTACAGGGAACAAGAAAAACTCATCGACCAACTAGAAGACCAAACACACAAGAGCAGAATGGAGAAGCACGGGACCAACTATCTTCTGGAATCGTATCTTCGGGATCTAGGCAGATGTAGTGAAGTCAACGACAGTCAGACCGCAAACAGCGACAGTGGAGTAGGTGTAGGTAGTGGAACCCCACCCAGGCGACACACCAAACACAAGTCCAGACGAGAACGACATCTCATGAGAGAACACTACTTCACTAAAGAACTCACACACATCTGCCAAGTTAATTCCGAAAGACTGATGCAACCCCACAACGACACAGATTCAGACGCCTCGGCGGATGAACTAACAAAAATAAGAGAAGAAATCGAACTACTGGAAAAACTAGCAATCGTGAATAAAAGGTTACACCGCGAAGAAGAATTGGTAGTGAGACTAACAGCTAAAGTCAAAAGGTACATGGACGAGGACACAGCGAACAGCTGCGAAAACACATCCCAAGTGACGGCACTCATAGACAAAATAGAAGAGGAGTTAACGAAAACAGCTGAAGAGATGAAAGACAATGCAGTAGAAATTGAACAAACAGACAGAGAACTCGAGTTTCGAAAGAAACTGCTAGACGAACTGACATTACAACTAGAGGAGGAGCAATTACAGAATACGATACTGGAGAGACAGCTAAATGAGGCTTACAATAGGCGGCCTATAGTTTTAAAAGATAGTTACGAACCAGTTTTAGACCAAACGAACACCACACAGCCTGTATTCAACTACAATCCAAATGGTTATGAGTTAGATACTCTTGTATGACATACAATTTAACTTGTACAATTTTGATCCAAAGACGCCTTTTCACAATCTTGTAGCAATATTATCTCAACAAATTTTGATAGGTAAACTCAAATAATATCCAATCTCCCTTTGTTTGAAATAACCATTGACCGTTTTAAAGACAGTTAGGTTCCTTATTTTTAAGTTTCTATACATTTTAGTTTGCTACAAGATGTATTTGGCCCCCCGTATCCGTAGTATGAGTTTATAGCAAACAAATGTATATAATATCAATAATTATGTACCCAAAAGGCTTTACACATATCTTTAAGTGTATATCTTTGCTTTGGTGAGACTTATTCTGTGGTGCTGTTTTGAAATTACCAATATGTTACAGTTATTCATTTGTATACATGTGTATATTTTAATATATGCAATATAATGGTGCTAAGATATAGTAAGACAATAAATATACTAACATAGTGATAGCAGAAAGAAATATTTATATATACGAAATACAATACCAAAAAATTGTACAACAGAACCACCAATCAATATGTATATAGATAGACCTAGTCAAACGATTAAACGAATTAGAATGATAGTTTTAATGTACTAAACCCATTGAAAGAGAAATAAAATTTACAAAAATACATTTTTTATGTTGTAACTAACCATTTTATTTTTCCTTGTACCTTCCACTATTTGTACCAAAAATAACATTTGAACTTAGGTTAAATGCCTATAATTTGGCAAAAAAATATTATCAAAGGAGATTACAATACGCAAATGAGGTTCTAGGAATCCTCGTTAGTACTTACAATCCCAAAATAGCGTGTTATATGCACTGCAAAAAAAAATATGCAATTGAATATGCACTTAAAACTAGTACATAATATGTCAGCTTGTTTTAATCCCTATCCTGATTCGGTGTATAAAGGATTTCTTCGATACATTAAATTGAAATAAAATGTTCTATGTCAATTAATATACATAACTATATTATAAAGACAGTGCCTTTGCTCGGAGTTTTAGTAGAATGATAAAATACTTTAAAATAAAAAAATTAAAAGAAAAAGAAATAAAAAGAATCAAAAATATATTCGCCTGACCAGGACTCCAGATACGAATTTGGCAACAACGCAAAAAGTCCAACTCGAACCAAGCCGCTAACCGGATTTGCCATTAAGAAATCGAAGAACTCGCTCGTATATTATTACACAACGAAAGAAAAAACACATATAAGACCAAGCTAGATCGATTTTTCTCCCCCAAAACTCCCCCACATACTAAATTTCATGGAAATACTTGCAGCAATTTCTGAGATTCCGATTATAAACAAGATTGTCTCGTTTAAAGATAAAACTCTCAAAAATATATAAAATTGCTTTATTGAACAAATATGATTATAAAATACCTAAAACACTTTTTTACCATTAGATTTGCCACGGCCAGTACTTAGACCCGCATTATACTTGGCAATAAAGAGTAACATTTTTAGTATTCTTTTATTTTAGTCACACAAATAATGTTATGTACTCTATTAGTTACACTGTATGAGTAATAGTTAACTTATCAAAAATTTTTTAACACTGCATTGAGCAGTAGTTACAACTAATAAACGTTGTTTGGAAAACCAAGTAGAACAACAGATTCAAAGTACTGGCCACGGCAGTCTTTCTGAGGCCAGATGGGTGAAGGAAGAAACGTTTCGACGGCATTTATAACATGTACACAGACGTTAAGTGACTCCAAGCTGATTATGACGTCAGTGGATCTAATTATGACGTCATTTGCACCTTCTGCGTCCTGCAGCCGACTGGTTACTCTGTGTCCATCGCCATCTGGAATTAATAAATACCACTAAATAATCTGTATACATAAAAGACAAAGATAAAATTGTCTATTACTGCAGCTCACACAACTAAACGGATAGGATATACTGATTATGACAATAGGGAAACGATACGCGACATGCCGCTGCATTTTTAAGATATCGATTCAAAATTGAACTTTATTAATTAGGCAAGAAGATACAAGTTTCTCTGTCTCTCTTCTCAATCTCTGGATCTACTGAACCGATTTTGAAAATTCTTTTACCAATAGAAGGATACGTTATTTATGAGTGACATAGGCTATATGGATGGATGTTGTTACTCTTTCACACAAAAACTACCGAACGGATTTCAATGAAATTTAATTTGGTAGTAGTTTAAGCTCTGGATTAAAGCATAGGATACTTTTTATCCCGAAAAAGTACATTATTCCCGTCAGATACTATATGTACGCGGACGGAACCGCGGGCAACAGCTAGTTATACCCACCACACCACGCCGGGCACTTGAATTGACCTTGAATTCAAACTTTTTAAGAGCATAGCTAGGTAATTCATATATGTCGATAAAGTTTATTTAATAGTAACTAACATTTGTCCGCAGCTTCGCTCGCGTGAATTTGGGTTTTAAACGATTATGATAATTTTAATCAGCTGATTATGCATATGGATAAAACCGGATCAAAATCGGACTAGTAGTTTTGATTTTGCACAAACAAATTTTTACTGCAGCGCCCCCTGATACGCTGTTAACGTAACACCTTCCTATGAATATGTACCTATCAAACCCGAACCCATCACTGAAAACCGCATCAAAATCGTACTAGTACTTTTGGAGATAAAGCGACAACCAACACATCCCAAACCGTTCCGTCGCGGGTAAAAACCCGATGACAGAACAAATAAATAAAATCGTATAACGACTCCACCAATACTCTGTTCTTAAAATATTTTTTTATTAGGTGTACATCATACATCAGTAAATTATAGTCTATAATTGTAAAGCAAAGCAAACGTCGTGGAAAATTTAAAAATAAACTTTGACATGTACTCTGAGTACTCTGATGTTTTCCAGTAACTTTTTGTATGCGATAGTGAATCCAGAGTATATTAAATCAGTGTTAAATTCAATGAAATAGGCATTGACTCCGTGGCGCAACGGTAGCGCGTCTGACTCCAGATCAGAAGGTTGCGTGTTCAAATCACGTCGGGGTCAAAAACCTTCTTTTGTTCTTTTTTAATTAGCTTACACAAAAGTCGCACACGAATAAGAACCAATACAAGTACATGTTGACAACTTACAATGTCTAATGGCGGGTTTCAATAACCTATTTACCAATAACTATTTGTTAAAAACGTCGTCATTCAATCATTTGCCGGTTTTTTGTGATACAAATTTGACGTTTCTAACAAAGTTATTGATAGATAGGTTATTGAAACGGGGCGCTAAACGTTGTAACATTATATACAAGAATAGATAGATAAATTGGAAGAGAAATATTTACAATGTTGATAACGAACGACTTTCAATTACTGCTATCGTGCTGGGGTTCAGAGGTCGCACCCAATATAGATGAGAGCTGTTACTTGTTAGTGACGAACAGTTGTACACGAGTCACGAGTGAACAACGATGAAGGCGTTACATTATTTAATATTTCTCGCGAATTTTATGACGGTGCTATGTCTCAATCTGACATATCTAGACCCAACAATACTGCAAACGAAAATGTCCGCGGATATACAACAGAAAACGGCGACCGATATAATCAGCAATTATTTGAACTCTAATTACTTCACTGTGGTCGTTCAACCGGTGTTATTCCAGGACAGTAAGGATGTGTTCACACTGCGGACGGCGAACGGAGTCCTGCAGATCCGTGCCAGCTCCGGAGTGGCGGCCGTGTGGGGCTTCAACTACTACTTGAAGAAGTATTGCAAGAGCCAGATCGCCTGGCAGGTGCAGCACGTTAACATACCATCGCCGCTGCCCGAAGTTAACGAGGTGGTGGTCGCCAACGACAGGTTCAGGTACTATCAGAACGTGTGCACCGCGTCCTACAGCTTTGTGTGGTGGACCGTAGACGACTGGAAGAAGCACGTGGAATGGATGGCCCTAAACGGCATTAACATGGCCCTCGCGCCCGTCGCCCAGGAGGCCATCTGGGCCAAGATATACAAGCAAGTCGGAATGACCCAGGAGGAGATAAACGACCATTTCACGGGCCCAGCGTTTCTGGCTTGGCTTCGAATGGGCAACGTTCACGGCTGGAGCGGCCCGCTCCTACAGACCTGGCACGACCGGCAGCAGAACATAGAGGACGCCGTCATCGACTACATGTACAGGCTCGGAATGGTGCCTGTGCTGCCGGCTTTCAACGGCCACGTGCCGAGAGCCTTCAGAAGGATCTTCACGAACACTTCGTTCTACTCAGTGAAGCCTTGGAACAAATTTAGCAGCGACTACTGCTGCAATCTATTTCTGTGGCCGAACGAGCCGCTGTTCAAAGAAATCGGAGCGATGTTTTTGAAGAACATCACTATGAGACACGGATTCAGTAACGTTTACACGGCGGACCCCTTTAACGAAGTCACCTTGGAACCTTGGTCCAACCTCGTAGTTCAGGAGACTTCGAAAGCGATATTTTCTACAATAGAAGGCATCGACAAAAATGCAGTGTGGCTAGTTCAAAACTGGATGTTCGTCCACGACCCCGTTTTGTGGCCGTTAGATAGAGTTGAGAACTTTTTAACGTCGGTCCCTAACGGTCGAATGCTCGTACTCGATCTACAATCGGAGCAGTGGCCGCAGTACGAGTTGTATAAAATGTATTACGGCCAACCGTTCATTTGGTGCATGCTACACAACTTCGGCGGTACTTTAGGAATGTTTGGGAATACGAAAACGATAACCAAAAATGTATACGAAGCGAGAAATCTTGAGAACAGCACGATGATCGGAGTCGGTCTAACTCCCGAAGGAATCAATCAGAATTACGTTGTGTATGATTTAATGTTGGAGTCCGCATGGAGAAAAACTCCGATAGAGGATTTGAACGCTTGGGTCGAAGCATATGCGGAGAGGAGATACGGGTGCAACAATACTTCTATCGCGTGGAGGTACCTACTGAAGAGTGTATACAGCTTCGAAGGTTTGAATAGAATAAGAGGCAAATATGCCGTGACGCGTCGTCCCAGTTTCAAAATAAAGCCGTGGGCTTGGTACAGCAGTCATGATATTTTTCAAGCCCTCAAATATTTTGTATTCGACGCTGACTCTTGCAACTCAGACGGATACAATCACGATCTAGTCGATGTGACTAGACAAGCCTTACAGTACAGAACCGATCAGCTGTATATAAACATGTTAAACGACAGATACTCGCAATTGTATGTATTTAATTCGTCGATGAATCGCTTTTTGGACGCTATGGGAGATATGGAAAGCATTCTGGCTTCGAATAGCGATTTTAGTACCCAAAATTTCTTTAACGCTGCAAGGGAGGTAACTGCGAATAGACTGGAATCGTATATGTACGAGTTGAACGCTCGTAATCAGATAACACTGTGGGGTCCTAACGGAGAAATTTCCGACTACGCTTGTAAGCAGTGGGCGGAAATGTTTCACTACTACTACATACCCCGTTGGACCAAGTTTCTGTCTTTGGCGCTCGACGCCAAGATGAGAAGGGAAACGTTTGACGAGAGAACCGCTCAAAGATTGGTGAGGGCATCAGTAGAGGAGCAGTTTCCGTCGGTCACAATAGATGCACTCCCGCGACAGGACGCTAACATGGTCGCTCTGAAACTATACGAGAAGTGGGCTCATGTGTCAGACCTCGACGATTTACCTCTGTCGATCATTAAAGAGACACCAAACAAGAGAACGACACTCTCACACGTTGCCAATGAAAACAGGGCCTCTGAATATATTGTGACTACTGTTACCGAAAAGTTTATCGCTGAAGAAGTTGATCCTTAGTATTAATTAATGATTTAAAGCTGTATGATATTATGATTTTTATAAATTTCAATTTTGTTATAAAGTTTTTGTGAATTATCAATTTTGTATACTAAAAATATTTAATTAAAAACAGTGTTTAGTTATTATTTGTTGCAAAAATATTAAAATTTTTCTCCAACAGTGATGAACAATTAAAAAACCAATTAGCTTCTAAAGGGTCAATCTCTTATCTTCAAGAATATATATTTTGTAACGACTCACCACTTTAGGGTAATAATTAATACTTAGTAATATTCATAACCTTATACATAGGGCATTATATTTTACTAGCTGACCCGTGCCCACTTCGTTGGGCGGTAAACATTTTTACTTGTGATGAAATTATGATTGTGGTTTGGTTAATGCTGAGTATAATAGTGCCAAAAGGAGGGTTATATTTGAACTGCTTATTTATGTTTGTATTTATTTGCATGCCAATTTGGCAATATTGACGGGTTTCAAATTAGTGAATGAAATCGTTAAAATTGAATAAATTATGTTTATTTTAATTGCTCAAAACTTCTCTGTATACTATTAGGTCATATGAAATTGACGTTTTGTAAAGGAGAAACATAAAGTCGATTTTTTTAAACATAATATATTTATTTAATCAAAGTATATACCATTGCTATCTATGCACTTTTGCCATCTCATAGGTAGTTCATTGATTCCTTTACTAAAAAACCATTCGGACAGGAATCAATAAAATCTTTGAAGGCGATTTGGACTGCCCCATCGGAGTTGAATTTTTTTCTCTTGCAAGTTATCCAAATTTCGAAAAAATGGTAATCTGTTGGAGCAAGGTCCGGGGAGTACGGTGGATGTCTTAGACATTCCAATTGAAGCTCCTCTAATTTGGTAGCCGTCTGTGTGCAGTGTGTGGTATAGCGTTGTCCTGACGCAGCAGTGGCCTAGAGCGAATGACCAACCTCGGTTGTTTAGCAGCTAGCTTTTCTATCATGATTTGCAGTTGCTGGCAGTAGACATCTGCCGTAATCATCTGGCCAGATTTAAGAAAGCTGTAGTGCACTATACCGGCACTAGTCCACCAAACGCTCACAAGTAACTTTTTTTGAGTCAATTTTCGCTTGGGGCAGACTTTGGCTGGTTCGCCAGGATTCAGACATTGCGATGAGCGTTTCCGATTATCGTACAGGATCCATTTTTCATCACAGGTAATGATCGATTCAAAATCCCTTCATTATTGTGCCGGTTGAATAATGTAACGCAGCGACGCGCGTTTGTCGGTTTGCTGCACTCAATTCATGAGGTACCTTTCAAGCTTTTTCACCTTCTCAATTTGGTTCAAGTGGATTAAAACAGTTTTATCACTAACACCGCAGCCTGCAGCTATAACTCGGACGTGGTTTGCTATGGATCCGCTTCCACAATAGCCTTCAATTCTTCATTATCAACTTTGGTCACCGGCCTTCTACGGGGCTTGTTCTGCCGGTCGAAATTTCCAATGAGTAAATAGGGGTATATATTTGAAATTGGAATTCCTAACCAAAGAAGATATATTTGACATCAAAGTGGCCAGTACGACAAAACGCCAATTTCATATGTAAGGACCAAAATATATTAGAAAGTTATTTGGTATCAAAATATATTGTCTTTCAGGAGTTACAACTCGAGATAAGGCAACACATAACTGCCTATGGGAAAACATTGCTTTCTAAGGTCAATGCCCACCAGAGAGAATGTTTGACCCTGGGAATTATTAATAGTGAGGACAAAAGAGATCTTCCAATTCTTTATTAAACACACACATACGTCTTGAGACAACAAACACACACATCTTGACGGGATACTGTTGCCTTTTAAACGGTATAGGTAAACCCGTTGGAATCATGCGTATCCGCGGAATATAAGCCAGTTGACCCACTGCTGGCCCTGAGAACGGTCGCCACGCCTTGTGCCATTACACATGTTGGCTCAAGCTTCTTAACAGCATGATAGGAATGCCAACTTTTAACATGAGGTCGTGAGGAGGTTAGCCAGATGGGTTCAAAGAATTTGAAAATTATTGAGGATAGTGTACTGTTTCCTCAATATTACACACCGTGTCAATGGACTTATAGTGTTTGATTTGACCGGGAACTTTTTCTAAAATCATTTTATAGATCTCATTCACTGCAATGAAAAAATAACATAACCAACGACATGACATGTCTAAGGAAGGTTCCGTATCTATCAATGTGCAATAGGTTTTCTTTGAATAACTTCAAAAGTTAGTGTCCGATTTCCCTCCAAATAATTTTCCTAAAGAGTTTTTAACATGATCTATCAGCATGGAAACTTACAAGTTTCTATCTCCTATAGTTTAGAAATACCAACTTATAAACCATTTTGGAGGCCGATTACTCTAAAATGGTTAAATTTAAAAAAAAAACATGTATGAAACCTTGCCTTTATTTTAAAATACCTATTCAACGATACCCCACATGATGGGGTAGAATGAATAAATATTTTTCATCCCCACTTCACATGTATGGAGAGCCACCCATAAAATAAAAAAATATTATTGTTATTTTATGATGTCAAAGTATACCAAATTTCGTCCATTTATATTCATAATTACAGATGCTACGAGAGCGGACAGACAGACAGAAAGACACACGGGCGGACAGAGCGAAACTATAAGGGTTCCTTGAGTATTACGAAACCCTAAAAACGTCTAATAGAAATATCACTCAATAGATTATAACACGGTCGCGGTTCCAAACCTATGTCGTATTATCTCTTTAACCATTCGTGCAGATTATATGCAGTAAAAGGAAAAAGTATTTTATTTAAGACTTGATAAATTCACTTATTTTGATAATAATATATAACTATTGATAATGTTGACCAATAAACATGACCTAACGATTTAAATAATTTAGTGTATTAAAATATTTATGTAGTAAAAAACTACTTTTTAGACTTATATATAAAAGTTAGACATATTATGCTGTCGCTGACTTTTTTGTAGGCATTATTAAGCTCTACAACTTTTCTCTAGGACTTATCTCCCATCGGTGAGGCAGCGTTCGTAAGAAAGGTTTTCGTTCGATCGTTTTTCTCCGACTTACTTTGCAAATCCGGCTTCCACGAAAGTCTTCATTTTTCGGGTTAATACATAACCTATGTCACTCACAAAAAACGTTATTCACGCAACGCACGAAAATTCACGCGAGCGAAGCTGCGGGCAAATGTTAGTTACTATTAAATTAACTTTATCGACATGAATCACCTAGCTATGCTCTCTAAAAAGTTTGAATTCAAGGTCAATTCAAGTGCCCGGCGTGGTGTGGTGGGTATAACTAGCTGTTGCCCGCGGTTCCGTCCGCGTACTTATAGTATCTGACGGGAATAATGTACTTTTTCGGGATAAAAGTATCCTATGTTTTAATCCAGAGCTTAAACTACTAACATATCAAATTTCATCGAAATCCGTTCGGTAGTTTTTGCGTGAAAGAGTAGCAAACATCCATCCATATAGCCTATGTCACTCACAAATAACGTAGCCTCCTATTGGTAAAATAATTTTCGAAATCGGTTCAGTAGATTCAGAGATACCCCATAGATAATGTAGGGGGTACCCTACAACCTCACAAACTTTACCACTTTATAATATTATATAGTATATATTAACAAAAACGGAACGAAAAAACGGAACACCTATAAGATCACTTTGTTTTCTGTCCGTCCGTCAATATCCTTTATTTCGTGGAACGCTTGGAGGTATCGTATTAAAATTAAAACCGTATACTTAGGTCTACGGTCCCTTGGAGCTGTGAAAAAATCAAACTTCTAAGTTAACGTAAAAACAAAAGACAGTCGTTTCTTGCCCCAAAAAACAATCGCAAATTTCGTAATTCCCAGGGGAATAAAAAATCTACGTGTATAATAACTATAATTTGGCAAATATAATCGTTAATTCGTTATATATTAAAAATATACAACACATTGTTCAAAATGTATATCCTATTTCTTAAAACTTTTCTCTCAGAGATTCAAAGCAGGACATTTTGCAAATCGAACGTATTGCTCGCTTCTGCAGCACAAATATTGTATTAATGTTGGCGGCATTTCCCCATAAAAGTATGCCGCAAGACATTATAATATGAAAATAACTAAAATAATCTAGCCGCGCCATATCTTCGTCAGAAATTTCCCTAATTTTACTGAATGCATATGCTGCAGAACTGAGTCAATCTGCAAGATTAGCAATATGAGGACCCCACTGTAATTTACTATCTAGTGTTATACCTGGAAACACAGTGATGTCCATAAGTTCATTTTCTCATCATTTAATAGTATATTAGTTTGTACTTGCCTAACATTGGGCAAAGGAAACTTTAACCATTTTGTTTTATTTTAATTTAAAAGTAAAGTCGTTGGCTTGATTCAATAACCTATCTACCAATAACTATTTGTTAAAAACGTCATATTTGCTATCGCTGTCAGCGATTTCGTTGTCACAGACAAAGTTGTCCATAAAGTAAGGGCTGATTTGATCTTGATCTGCTTTCAATCGTCAGATAACTCTTATACACTGTTCAGATTCATTTTGATATCATCAGTCATTTTAATGTCAGTTTATAACGAAACCTTTTATACCTGCAACGGTTTATGCAAATAAATTATTGATTTATTTATTTAATATAGTTGTAATATCAAGGGCAGATCCTCACCCTTCACCAGCGCCAACTATCTGGCCAGCTCTCATCGCACATGCACAACACTCAAGGGGGGGACGTACCTGCGGCTGGGGCTCTGGCCTGTCCTCCCCCGCGGCGGGCTCCCCCGTGCCCGCGTCGCTGCTTCCCGCCACGCCGCCGCGCCGCTCCTCACCCTCCACCAGCGCCAAGTATCTGGTCAGCTCTGTCTCATCGCACACGCGTAGTGGCGTCTTCGGGCCCACAATGGCGATTGATACGTTCTGCAATGTTGGATTAGTTAGTAGCTTTATGAACTATGCAGTGGATAAATAAAAAACAATAGTTTCAGTTGCTTTTAAATCATATTTCTTTAAGTTTCAACAGTCTCAATCCTATTAATGGACAATGAATCTTGTAATAACATATTTTATTATTCATACAAAATACAAACATCATCCATTTAGACACAAGTCATAGTTGCAATGAGCAGCCTTCATTTTATTAAACAGACCTTATTATTTTCTAGTATAAAAATGATTTGGAAACGCACAAGGTCATCAGACCTATATTAGTATTAATTTAAGCAATTATTATGATAGCTAAAAGTTTCCAATTATTACTGTTATAATATAATTTGTAATATTTGCATGCCAAAAACAGGCATAGCAACAAAATATTCAATATTTTATTGCAAATAAAGAGTATTGATTATTGAAAGATTTTTTTACCTTGGTATTAAGATCTACTTCATTTGGGAGTGTGTCTCTCAAAGCTCTTAAGCCATGAGCTACCAGTTCTTGGAGATCACAGTCGGCAAAGGTATTGAGATGTTTCTCCAAGTATGTACGAGCAGACTGCGAGCGTGCACCTATGGCCATGGCGCGGCAGTCAAAGAAGTTGGCAGACGGACACGTCTGATAAATGTGTGGTCCTTGGTCCTATAACACAAGTTAAGAAAAATTTAAGAAAACAAAAACACTTTCACAGCACACAAAATCACCATTCACAAAAATCCAGCTCCTTTAAATTAAAGAAGAACAATAAATCTACCAAACAGTTTAACAGACTGGGGTATTTTATACCATAAAGCAATTGGCTCATTAAAAATATTTTCAGGTTTAATAATAACCAAACCAAGAGCAGGTCAGGTTACTGTCCGATTACATTCAAAACTATTTTCCTATAGAGAATTTAGCATGATATATCACCATGGAAAATTGTAAGTTTCTAAGTCTCATAGTTTAGAAATGCCGGGGAAATTTTGCCCTTATTTAAAAAGACCTATTGCATGATCCCCTGACATGATGGAATGGATTAAAAAAAAATCATACCCACTTCACATGTATGGGGTTCACAGATACCCAAAATATAGGTATAATAATATGATGCCAAAAATAAAGTCTATATGCAATCTGTAACTTAAGAAAATGCTGTCTATTTATATTTAAAATTAACAAAGTTATCAATGGAGGGCAGACAGACAGAGCGAAAATAGCAAAACTCTTTATAGTTACTATAGAAGCCTAAAAAGCAGTAATTTATACACCCCAAAAAATGTAGTTTTTTTTTTATGTTTCGGTAACTTATGAAAATGGATATGACAGCATAAACTTTATTTAAAACATTGACTTACATCATAGCCTGCTACCAGTAATCCAACACCGAGGGGCCTCTTGTCGTACCTCTGAGTGCAAATTTGCATTTTATTTCCAACCATGGCAATTAACCTCCCAACCGGCATGGGTGCATCATGTGAGTAGCGGTGATTCAGGCACTCAGTCCTCATGAAACGACTGGAATAAATATAAATTTACACATAAAAAAATTCTAAAATATATATAAATACATTTTAGGTTTTTTTTTATTAAAAATATTATATAGTTTAACTATATATACATATACATACTTAAATTGAAACAAAATATTCCTAAATAGAAAAATTGGATCTACTCCAAAACATACCTAAGCATACGAGCATCAGCTGTCAGACCAGAAATGGATATTCCAAGATGGTCATCAATAGGAATAATTTTCTTCTGATATGCAGACAATTCACTTACAGCTCGCTTCAAAGCTATTAATAAAGCGAACTCCTTGTTTTTCAGAGCAACTGTGGCTGAGCCAAGCTTGACTGCTTCCATAGCATATTCCACCTGATGAAGGCGACCTTGGGGACTCCATACTGTGACATCACTGTCGTACTGATTGCGGAACTGGAAATCATTTAAAATAGTGACAATAATTACACTCAGGAAAAAACATGAGACAGTATCTGTATTCTGTATAATTTTACAGAAGTATAATAATGATAAATTACAGATTTTCAATTATTTCTGTGGATTTTCGAACATTTCGGCGACCTAGCAGAGGTTATAAAGTTTTAATTTTTTTCTATGTAAATAAGGGGCGAATGAGGATATTTACCAATAAACTTTATATTGCTTTAGTATTAATTGAATGAATAAAATTTTTTTGCGTTTCTCCATATGAAATAACAGACTAATCTAGCAGAATGAAGAAAAAGTTTCATGACATTGCATTTTTATTTATAAAGAAATTATTTTAATAGAAACATAGAATTCTTGTTTTCCCGATAAATCGGCACAAATGAATTCGTTTTTACTTACCATTTTTAAGTATTTGAAGAGTTATTGTAAGTTTTATCAATTTATAACTTCGGAAAATGCTAAGTAACGCTTGTTGATGGCGCTTGGCGTTGACAGTTGACACTAATGACATTTTTTATTTATTTATATATGGCATAGGCTTACAACCATTTGCCAGTGTCAAGTTAAAAAGGCGGGAAATAGAACTTTCGTTTCAATTTTCAACACCATATTCCTATATCGTTGTCTAAAGTCTAGTCAAAGTCCAAATATATAGTAAGTATAGTCCATGAGTCATGTCAGTCGATTCAGGAAAGTGGTAGAAGCAATACTGAAAGTTCCTAGGGTGTTTTGGAAGGAAACTCAAAATAGCACGTTTTTAGAAGTTGTACCACTTGCCCAGGTTGAAACTCCAGGCACATGGGGTCTGGGTGCGCACAACTATTCGGAGAAATTTCGAAAAAACTCATAGAGGTCACCCGAAATTCCAGAGCCGGCACCTATCTGGTTCAAAGAATTAGCATTGCCATCCAGCGAGGAAACTCTTCGAGCCTTCTAGGTACTCTGCCTGGTGGAGACGGCCTGGGAGATTTCTTTTTAGTACTTTTATAGTTTGTAAATATTTTAAGTAGTTAGGTATACCTAGTTATTAACAATAATCGCAGTAAGTATAACATTATATGGCAATAATTGTAAGTGTCAATTTAAAAAGGCGGTAAAATGGAATTTCATTTAATTTTAAGATTTTCAGTTTTGCAAAGCACGCGTTTTGCAGTTGTATTATTAGGCTAGTTTCATCTATCAAAATCATATTATAATACAAATTTGTTATTTATATAGTTTCTATCACAAAAAATACAATATTTGTTTTATACTTAAATATGCGATTTATTTATAATTTCGAAAATAAAACTGTAGTTTTATTATCTGTATATCACGTGACCTAAAACGCCAGCCACCATATTTTTCTTGTAAGTGATATCATAATAACTTCATCATAATAACTTAATCAAAGCGATAAAAATACTAGCGCAAAGTTCTATTTTCAATGCTAAAGATTTTCTACGGCCGGATTTTTTTGTTGGAAAACAAATCAACAAACATCCAAACAAACAAACTATTCCTCTTTATAATATTAGTATTTATAAGGATGACGTAAAATTTGCCATGATGGTACTTATACCATCATGGCAAATTTTACTGACTTGGTAATTTTATTTTTAATTGAACCTTTGTTACAGGCTGCTAGGATTGTATTAGGTATATACCTTAAAAATGAGGAGTATGAAATTTGGCACAGTTAACGTTTACTTTAACTGTGCCAAATTTCACGTTCGTCCACAGTGGACGAAGATATACAGAAGGCTAATATTAGGTCGTTACATATGAAATTGGCGTTTTGTCGTAATGGCCACTTTGATCTCAAATATATCATTGAAAACCGTAATTCATTTGTTTTTTCCTCTTTTGGTTTTTTCTATGCCTCACTCTGTTTACAAATTGGAAAACTTGAAATATCGTATTATTTTCGAGTACGAGTTCCACCGGGGCACAAGTGCTGCAGAAACGGTTCGAAAGATTAATACGTCATTAATAAGTTAAGTCATCGTATGGCGGCGGTGTCGCAAAAGAAAACACACGTTTTTGGTTCCAACGTTTTCATTCTGGAAATTTCGACCTGCAGAGCAAGCCCCGTGGTCGGCCGGAGACCAAAGTTGTTAATGAAGAATTGAAAGCTATTGTGGAAGCGGATCCATCGCAACAACGTCCGAGTTAGCTGCAGGCTGCGGTGTTAGTGATAAAATTGTTTTAATGAAAGGTTGAATTGTATTGAGTGCAGCAAACCGACAAACGCGCGTCTACTGCTGCGTTACATTCTCAACCGGCACAATAATTAAGTGATAATAAATCAAATTCTTACCTGTGATGAAAAGTGGATCCTGTACGATGATCGGAAATGCTCATCGCAATGGCTGAACCCTGGCGAACCAGCTAAAGCCTGCCCCAAGCGAAAATTTACTCAAAAAAAGTTACTTGTGAGCATTTGGTGGACTAGCGCCGGTGTCGTTCACTACTGCTTTCTTAAAATGGCTGCTTTCTGGAATGTCTAAGACATCCACCGTACTCACCGGACCTTGCTCGAACAGGTTACCATTTTTTTTCGAAATTTGGATAACTTCTTGCAAGGGAAAAAATTCAACTCCGATAGGGCAGTCCAAAGCGCCTAAACCTATGAGATGCCAAAAGTGCATAGATAGCAATGGTATATATTAAATAAATATATTATTTATTTAATATATACCTTACTTTACTTTGATTAAATAAATATATTAAGTTTAAAAAAAATCTAGTTCGTAGTTAGTAGTAGTACACACACCGGCATATTTAGCGGAACATAAAATAAAGGTTTGATATCAGTATCATATAAGGTTGCTGGCTGGTTTATACGTCATTTAATTTAAAAAGAAATATTTTCAAATTAAGAAAACAACTGAACATCACATTTTATGCAATTGTTTTAATTTTATTCAAATACACCTTTATCTGGAGCGAACTTCGAGTATTTCTTCCTTCTAAGTTTGATTTAAAATTTAATTGAAATACTGCTTTTGTTAGTTTTTTTTTAATCGCGTATCTTTTTGGAGTTGAGGACTGAATTATGCCTGACTTAGCCCCAATGGAGATTGCCAGGGCACTCGAAATGCGAAGAAATGGTCAAACCTACAGAGTGATATCCAGAGATCTTCGTCGACCAGTTTCAACGATCCATCGCAGTATCCAACGGTTCAGGGAGACCGGTACTTATGTGAAAAGAGCAGGACAAGGCAGAAAAAGACGCACTTCGAGTAGGGATGATCGTTTCATTCGGCTTCGTGTACGTAGGAACCCCCATGTGGACATGAGTTAGAAGCAGTGCGGGGTGTAACCGTAAGTGAGCGTACGGTACGAAGAAGGTTCGAAGAAGCTGGTTTGGGTTCATTTGTGCCCGCCAAGGCTCCAAGGCTCGAGGTAAATCATCGTAGAAACAAGTTAACTTTTGCTCAGGAACATCGACTTTGGAACGCGGACCAATGGAGTAAGGTATTGTTTAGTGATGAGTGCAGAATTCTCTTAAATCAAATTGACGGCAGGCAAAGAATATACAGACACAAAGGAGAACGATACATTCAGACAAATTTTGAAACTACAGTTGCATACGGTGGTGGATCAATAATGGTTTGGGCGGGCATTTGTTTGGGAGCTCGCACAGACTTGGTAGTGATTGACAGAGGGAGTCTGACTACAGACCGCTATATCAGAGAAGTTTTAGAAGAAAATGTCGTACCGTTTGCCCCATATACGGTGACGATTTTGTTTTTATGCAGGATAATGCTCGGCCGCATACCGCTCGGGTAACTCAAGCTTATCTTAATGATATGAATATCACTGTTATGGAGTGGCCGGCGAGATCACCGGATATGAACCCAATAGAGCACGTTTGGGACTTGCTGAAAAGAAAAGTTAAGTCCAGAATTCCAGCTCCTGCCAACGTGGGTGAACTGCGAATCGCCGTAGTTGAGGAATGGCGGAGACTATCCCAGGAGACCATCGTTAACATCATTCTCAGTATGCCTAGACGGGTAGAAACTTTAATAAGAGCACGTGGAGGAAATACGCGATATTAATCACCATTTTTCTAATTTAATTAATTATTATTAAATATTAATTTTCACTTTTCCCGGTTACATGAAAAGTTCAAAAATGTACCATTTTTCACAAATAGCCTTTACTCGCAAAATCTGTTCTTAATGTGATCTCATTTTAAGTAAAACAAATGAAACTTTAAATAACAAAAGAAGTGTAGTAAGTAGATTTTAAAATAATACCATATTTTTTTAATTATGGACCTTTTTTTTGTGTTCCGCTAAATATGCCGGTGTGTTTAGTTCGTAGTTTACTAAGTTCCTCCTTTACAAAACGCCAATTTCATATGTAATGACCTAATATTTATTTAAATAATGCTTAGAAATACATCAAATTAGTAAAAATTAAGTTACACACACCACTACCTTACCCACACTATCATTCATTTGTAAGTACAATATAAAGATAATAATATTGCGTTTCATTTCAAGATAATGACAAAATGAGTCTTTAAATTCGTGACATCTGACAGCTTTTTGATACGACAAGGACCGTCGGGCTACCAAGCGCCGCCTGTCGACGGAAAAAAATATTCTGATACCACTTACGCCACCAGATGACGCTATGTGTGCGTTGGGTCTGCCCCTTGCGGCAGAAAAAATATCAAATACCGTCATTGTCAATCTTTCTTTCACATTACATATACAACATTTACATTTTTTTTTATTGAGTTTTCCTCAAGAACCCTAAAAAAGTTGAAACTTCAAAAATTTTAAGAATTATGGTTAACTTTCGACCACAGGGTGACCTCTAGTTATAGTTATTATGTAAACTTAAACTGAAAAACATTACCGAATACTATTGTCTATGGTGTGTTAATTCGGTGCCGTGATATGCGCTAAGTTGGGGCGCCTTCCCTCTGGGAATCTCCGGTAAGTAAGTACCTGCACCCGTCGAGTCGGCCAGAATTCCTCCACCTCGAAGGTCGTCCACCTCCACCAAGAAGATATTGTCACGTCTGTAGTATTATATATATATATTAAATAAATAATAATAAAAAAATAAAATAATATATAATAAAATATAATATAATATAATATAATATAATATAATATAATATAATATAATATAATATAATATAATATAATATAATATAATATAATATAATATAATATAATATAATATAATATAATATAATATAATATAATATAATATAATATAATATAATATAATATAATATAATATAATATAATATAATATAATATAATATAATATAATATAATATAATATAATATAATATAATATAATATAATATAATATAATATAATATAATATAAATAATATAATAAAATAAAATATTTATTTCAGATTAGTTTTGCCCATAGCTTTGTTAGTAACAATTAGCTTAAACCTATGTTAGTAAACGTATTTAAATTTTATGTTATTAGTCCAATGCCTATCTCCACCCAGTGCCTTTGTAGGGGGCAGTCCACTCTAGAGGCTTCTTCAGAATGCTGTTGTCACTATCTCGTAGTCTCTGCAGTACTGATGCTCTTTTTTTGCGCATAATTGCATGAAAGCCGTGAACGCGACATTTTAGACGTGCTGCAGTGCCTCGGTAGTCCCAGCAGCATTATGATGACACTGTTGTATTGGACGCGCAGGACGCTGTAGGTTCGGCGCAAATATGTCACTCATAGGCCACTCGAGTAAAGCTACTGCCTTGCCTTGACACGCCTTGAAGAGTGTCACTTTAACGGCTGTGGTACATCGCGAGAAACTGCGAGCTATTGTCCCTCACCGCCAGCGCTCTGCGCTCCCACTCAATCACAAGTTATAATGTGCCCTAGGTATTTAAACCTACTGACCATATTCAGGGCACTCCCCCTTGATACATATTGGAGGCACGCAGTGAGCAATCTGTTTGGGTGTTTGAAAAATTACAATTTGGCTTTATTGCTGTTATAGATAAGGCCGAGTGCCTCCGCATATGTATCACATTAGCTTTCTTATTTATTATATTGATTATCTTTCTTAGTCCAGCTACCGAGGGACTGAGCAGTACCATGTCATCTGCATAGCATATACTATTTATACTTATGCCGTCAATGTAGCAGCCGACATGCGTGCTATTCAGTCTAAAATTACCACACACAAAGGAATTCTGAAGTTGACCTTATGGCGAGACTCCAGACGCTCGACCCTCAAGGCGAAGGATATCAGCTACTTCTGGATGTAATCTATGATGTCTTCAACCTCTATGAATCAGTGAAAGTGGAAGACGTGCATCGTAAATAATAATTTATATATGTAATGTATTATGTGGTAGACATACATAATTTAGTATCAGGTTAAAAGTAGGCCATTTTAATACCGATCACCATTTTAAACTAAGGTTAAAGGTAGTAATGCTTAAGAAGTAAAGGCTTTTGTTTAAAAAAGGATAAATCATAATTATTTACATGCAACACCTTAATAATTAAACCTGTAGGTATACAAGAAGTGACGGGGTGCACACGTGACGTGTTTGTAGCTGGACTCTGAGAAATGTCTGCGGTCAGGTATGCGGGTCACGTAGTGTCTTAGTCCATAATCTATAGCACACACGTATTTCATAATAACTCTTACAAACAGCTTTGCAAAAGAATTATAACAGCTTGCTTATTTATAAAAAAAACTATTTTTGCAGTTAGGACATGCGATAGAAGTGAAAGCTTCAAAAACATAAACATGGCTGTCTCTACTGTAAATCACATCGACGGCGCCTCAGTATTTTTTATTTCAGAAATATTTCTTCAAAGGTAAGACCTACACTGCCTTTGAAGAAATATCTCTGAAATAAAAATTATCCTTGAATAATAGATACATACAGGTATGCGGTGCATGTGACAGTACGGCTGTTTTGTCAGTAATTTTCGGTAGTTAATTCTTGAAGGCATACTTATCTTGAATATGGCTATCCAAGATAGCTATCCAAAAAATATCTTGGATAACGCCTCCAGAAGTTAACTTAAATTAAACAATATGCAGCATTAAGGACCGCCTAGTTAAGTTATCCAATCGGAAATTGAATAACTCAAGTTGAAAATTAAAGCCTTAACGTCCTAAGATGTAGGTGAAAGACGAGCCGTAATGGCGGCTATATATCCCGGGAGAAGGCAATTATATAGTGCATAATTAGTGGAAGCAGGCGCCGACTCGCCGCTACCTTACACTAGAATGATATTGTGAGGAGACAATATTTTATTCTGTCACATCCAACTACAGTATAATCAGTCCTAAGCGCGATTTGCCATTATAAGCGCAAGAGATTCGAGAAGATGTCAAAACGCAATGCAGGAACATGAGTGGCTTTACACCTTCTCAAGTATCCATAATGACTGCTGAGTTGTTTGCTATTTTACAGGCTTTATCTTATGCTATGACTCATTATTGTCGTAAAATATAAATCCTAACAGACAGTCTCTTCATCATCTTGTACGGTGTATTTCTAGTAGTAAATGAGTGTCTATAGCTTATACTATACTAAAAGAAATTTGTCAGGCCTACAGAGGTAGAAATGTAGTTCTCCAATGGGTTCCATGTCACACTGGGTTACACGGGAACGAAGAGGCTGACAAATTAGCAAAGATGGCGATAGTTGAAGGTGAAGAAGCTACACATTTGCTAAGCTACTCTAAAATGTTGAGTAAATATAGGACTAAAAGTTATATGTCATTTAAAGAATACTTTAATGAGCGGTCAAAGTATAAGGGAATATGGTATAAAACCATACAATGTCAGCCTCTTTGAATCCCATGGTTCTCGGTTTCCAAATTGAATAGGCAACAAATAGTAATTGCATGTAGACTGCGACCCGGGCACATTCCCTGTAACAGCTATGGATTTTTAAAGAGAAAGGTGGAGTCACCTGATTGCGAACATTGTGGTACTCGGGATGATATTTATTACCGCCTGATTGAGTGTTCCCGGAACGCGGATTTAAGAGAACATTTAATTACTACATTTTAATTTCAAGCATTCTAGCATTCTAATTCTAACAAGCATTCTAGCCTAATTCTGAAGCAGCTAGAATCCTTTATTTCTTTAATTTTAATTATTTCTAGTTTTGGTTATTATTTAATACTAGCTGTTGCTCGTGGCTCCGCTCGCGTAAGTATAGTATCCCTCGGTAACACTACTTTTTCCGGATAAAAAGTAGCCTATGTTTTAATCCAGAGTCTAAACTACTACCATACCGAATTTCATCGAAATCCGTTCACTAGTTTTTGCGTGAAAGCGTAACAAACGTCCACGCTTTCACATTTATAATATTAGTAAGGATTAAGACGTAGTAGTATAATATTTAGAATAAGGTACGATGGGATTAACATCGTCATTACTTGTACAAAAATCCCTTGTAATAAATAAATAATTAAAAAAAAAACCCCTTCTCAACATCTCGCACTTCGCCGTGAAGGATAAGTTGATTTACTATTGATATATTGCCGTACACACATGATTTTGATAACGGTATTCAAACTTAAAAATCTTACACCCCTAAGCTACGCTAGGCAATTTTTTTTCATTCAAAGAAGGATCTTTTGGAAGTCTGTTAAAAAACATTGGATTCGATTTTTGAAGTGAAACTTATTTTGATTTAAGGGGAATTTCAAGGCCGAGTCACATCACGACACGCGAGGCACGATTTTGGATATAACGCCATAGTTATGACGCTATTTGTCGGAAACTACTTATACTTCTTACAATAGCCGGTGAAAAACTTAAACTTAACTTTCTAGAGTATGGCTCAATACACAGATGGCACAAGGTATGATGAGGAGAGTATTTTTATATTTTAAATGATGATTTAAGTTTTTAACGTGTACCCAGCTGCCCTATTCTGTAAAAAAAATTGACTAAGAACTTTTAAAATTGTGTTTTAAAAAGTTCAAACGTCAAAATGAAGCCTATTTCCACTTGTCAGTTGAAGTTCATAATATGGCAGCTGCGGGGCTTTTAGGAACTTTAACTTTCGTTGGTCATGATCTCCATTTTGACATTACACTTTTTAAAATGACAATTTAAGAAGTTAAAATGTCAAAAAAGATTGCGCAAGCCTACGGGCATGTCCAACTTAATAGTCCGCCATTTTGTCCTTCAGAGAACGAATGAAACGCCCTTTTGACCAATCAAGTCGTGTGACGTAGTGCATTTTGACATAAGCCATGAAATGAGAACTGTCAAACGAAGCAGGGACTATAATTATGCTCCCGGCTTCGACATTTTTAACCGACTTCTAAAAACGGTCGGTGAATTTTTCATTTCACATGCCCTTATTATAATATCACTTTGTTTTTGATCAATTTATTAATATTCAGTCCAATAAATATTCTAAGCAACTTTAATTAAAACCTCATTGGAAATTAATAAATGAAATCATATTATATTTATTTGAGATACAATTTTCAAAGACCTTTTTTTGTAATTGTTACATTATTTTCAACTAGCCGTTTCGCGCGGCTCCGCCCGCGTAAATATACTATCGAGTATCCCGTGGGAACACTGTACTTTTCCGGGATAAAAAGCCTATGTTTTAATACAGAGCCTACACTACTACCATACCAAATTTCATCAAAATCCGTTCAGTAGTTTTTGCGTGAAAGAGTAACAAAGATCCATCCATCCTCACAAACTTTCACATTTATAATATTAGTAGGATAATACGCTTTTTTAGGTTAAGGAATAAAAAGTAACACGACAAGGGATGAGATTGAATTAAGCTAATGTATTTTATCGTTAACGATTTGAGGGGAGCGATATTTTGTTTGTGCCAACCCTGAATATTAAGTCGTTAATTGTTTATAGTCTAGAAGCTGGCTGTGGATGAATTGGTATTTCTTTAAAAAAAACGGACATGATCGAGTCAGACTTGGCCACCGAGTGTTCCATATAAAGTTGGAACTTCATGTTAACCCGCCGAGAGTGTGGTGGGCTGGATCACACCCCAGACCTTCGTACCAGAAACTTCGTAGCTAAACCAGCTTAATTTTTCTTTCAATTTTAAATCATTTTCGTTTTAATAATTTATCACCAGATATTAAGTATAGTTGATTTTAACAAATACACAATTTTCCAAGTTAAAACGGAAAAAAACTAATTTCGTCAAAATATTGTATTTGATGCACAAAGACATAAAGTAATAAAAATATGAATAAATAATATGTTTAGTTATGGTTATAGTACTGTTGGATGTGAAGAATATTCGTACGAAATGGTTACATAATTAAAATACGCATGTGCTATCTTTGAAAACCCATCCACATGGAGCACTTTTGATAAGCACAAATTGCACTGATTTAAATTTCACTTCACAAGGTGTTTATTATTTTCTGTTATTTTTTGTAGTTTACATAGTTGCTTATTTCATGCTTATTCGTACCATATGGCTATTTTTTTACGGGACAGGATTTCTTTAGTTCCATTGAAATTATTTCAATGAGGGTAAAATTTTCGTCAAAAACTTTATACTTTAACTTTATATAGTTATTTTACAATAAGCTATTGCTTATTGTAAAATAACTGTAAAAATAGTAATTTAAAATTTGTATTGGGGTGGGTGACACCCCACACAGTTCTTGTTACATAATATTTAGTTCACACTCCCGCCGGGTTAAATAATCCAGGAATCGAGTCTCGCCATTTTTTGTCTGAAAATGGGTGATTAAAGTTTGTATGGAGAATATATTTATTTTACAGGTTTTATCTGTAAAATAAATATATTCTCCATGAAGCGCGCGCATGAATTCTCGGGCAACGTTTAGTTTTAATTAAAAATATATGCTTCGTAAAAAATAAGTTTTGGAATGCTCACATCAATGATCAAGCCTTTTCATATGATACCAACTACGAATGTTATGAACGATGTTACTTGCCAAATTTCATAGTTCTAGATCAATGAGAAGTACCCTATGAGTTTTTATTCCCTGGAGAGTGTCGAAAAATGCGGCATATTTTTGTAGCAAAAATGAAAGTATCTTATTATACTTCAACATAGAATTTTTCACAACTTAAAGCACCGTAGGCAATTGAGTATACGGTTTTAATTTCTACACGATACCTCTACGCGTTCCCGAAATAAAGGATCTTGACTGACAGATAGACAGACAGACGGACAAACTGACGGCCTTACAGCAAAGTGATCTTATAAGGGTTACGTTTTTTCTTATGAGGTAGGCAACGTTGAAACTAAACAGAAAATATATCGGGCTACATAATACAACAAAACCTTTGGAAATCTACCATTATACTTTATTATAAATGAGTTGATCTTGCTAACCGTATCACAATCATCATTATCATCACAATAAAAATGCTAATTATTTTGTTCGTCAGTGTTTTCATACTAATATGATACTTATTAGAACAAATTGATTTGTACGAACACTTTCATTCCCACTGATAGCGTCGGCAGATGAGGCACGAAATTGGCGTGTGACTTGACTCGTGACACAAATATAAATGTAGAGTCAAATAAATATCTTGGTAACTACAAAAATTTATGGTAGAGAAGCCACGATTAGGCTCAAATGAGCTAGTATTTAGATTTCAAAATTAATAATATTATTTTGTGCAATGAATCCAGACAGTGACCAAACAAAATAAATCTAAATGCCAAACATTAGTATTCATGCATGGTAGCACGTGAAAATGTTAGGGGACCTATTATATTTTTTCTGCATGAGTTGAAAAGAACTGGAGGTGATTACATCCGCTATCTTTGGGTAATTTTAAACGATCAAAATCAGGTACACAAGAGCAGAAAAATTTTCTTAAACACGACCTCGTTTTGTAAATTTTGGGTGAAGAGATGAAAATTAATTTTGCTATACCTACCTAAACACACCGGCATATTTAGCGCAACACAAAAAAAAGGTCCATAATTAAAAAAATATGGTTTTATTTTAAAATCTACTTACTTCAACTTCTTTTGTTATTTAAAGTTTCATTTGTTTTACTTAAAATGAGATCACATTAAGAACAGATTTTGCGAGTAAAGGCTATTTGTGAAAAATGGTACATTTTTGAACTTTTCATGTAACCGGGAAAAGTGAAAATTAATATTAAAATAACAATTAATTAAATTAGAAAAATGGTGATCAATATCGCGTATTTCCTCCACGTGCTCTTATTAAAGTTTCTACCCGTCTAGGAGACTGAGACTGACTCATACTGAGAATGATGTTATCGATGGTCTCCTGGGATAGTCTCCGCCATTCCTCAACTACGGCGATTCGCAGTTCACCCACGTTGGCAGGAGCTGGAATTCTGGACTTAACTTTTCTTTTCAGCAAGTCCCAAACGTGCTCTATTGGGTTCATATCCGGTGATCTCGCCGGCCACTCCATAACAGTGATATTCATATCATTAAGATAAGCTTGAGTTACCCGAGCGGTATGCGGCCGAGCATTATCCTGCATAAAAAAAAATCGTCACCGATATATGGGGAAAACGGTACGACATTTTCTTCTAAAACTTCTCTTATATAGCGGTCTGCAGTCAGACTCTCTCTGTCAATCACTACCAAGTCTGTGCGAGCTCCCAAACAAATGCCCGCCCAAACCATTATTGATCCACCACCGTATGCAACTGTAGTTTCAAAATTTGTCTGAATGTATCGTTCTCCTTTGCGTCTGTATTTTCTTTGCCTGCTGTAAATTTGATTTAAGAGAATTCTGCACTCATCACTAAACAATACCTTACTCCATTGGTCCGCGTTCCAAAGTCGATGTTCCTGAGCAAAAGTTAACCTGTTTCTTCGATGATTTACCTCGAACCTTGGAGCCTTGGCGGGCACAAATGAACCGAAACCAGCTTCTTCGAACCTTCTTCGTACCGTACGCTCACTTACGGTTACACCCCGCACTGCTTCTAACTCATGTCCACATGGGGGTTCCTACGTACACGAAGCCGAATGAAACGATCATCCCTACTCGAAGTGCGTCTTTTTCTGCCTTGTCCTGCTCTTTTCACATAAGTACCGGTCTCCCTGAACTGTTGGATACTGCGATGTATCGTTGAAACTGGTCGACGAAGATCTCTGGATATCACTCTGTAGGTTTGACCATTTCTTCGCATTTCGAGTGCCCTGGCAATCTCCGTTGGGGCTAAGTCAGGCATAATTCAGTCCTCAACTCCAAAAAGATACGCGATTAAAAAGAACTAACAAAAGCAGTATTTCAATTAAATTTTAAATCAAACTTAGAAGGAAGAAATACTCGAAGTTCGCTTCAGATAAGGTGTATTTGAATAAAATTAAAACAATTGCATAAAATGTGATGTTCAGTTGTTTTCTTAATTTGAAAATATTTCTTTTTAAATTAAATGACGTATAAACCAGCCAGCAACCTTATATGATACTGATATCAAACCTTTATTTTATGTTCCGCTAAATATTCCGGTGTGTGTACAACTCCTGAACTAACGTAAGCTGTTACAGTTTCCCTTCAAATCTCATCACGTGGACTACCATCTTTAATTTTTCCAGAATTTTGGAGCCAACCGTTTAGCTTTTAGTGAGGGGAGGGTGTTTTTTTAACAAAAAAATGCGCTTTAAAACTTGCATACAGACATAAATAAAAATATCATCCCCACTTTACGTGTTACCTACACGTAATCCACCCCAAAAAATATTTTTTCATGATTTTATTTCAGCACTTTGATGACGTGGTAAATACACATGTCCATGAAAAGTTTAATTTTTCTAGCACTAACGTTTGGACGGTAAACCGAAGACGGACGGACGGACATGACAAAACCATAAGGGTTCCGAGACGTAAACCCGACGATTTCCGAAAGACATTAAGAAAGTCGTTGTATTATATATGTTGGTCGCTGTAGGTGTCTGTAGTTTTTGGTGTAGAAATTGTAGGTGTACTCGTACATACATACGCTTCCAATTTCAATGTACATATTAGGCACAGTCTTTTGCGGAAGTTCCGCGGAGGCGAAACGAAGCTCCGTTACAACTCTAATCTATTCCTACACCTACCCAACGACATCAGCAAAACAACTACATACTGCTACAGTTCCATGATGTAAAGTTAACTCATTGAAAAACATTCATTTGTTGTCGACTCTGTGTTTTTAGTATGGATTTTTGACGTTTCCTTTTCTCAAAGAACAGAACCTAAAAATAATAATATAATAGGTCTTTACCTATGAAATTGCCGTTCTGCAGTACTGACCATTTTAAATCAAAATAATTTTTGTTTGGCTAAGAATTCTAATTTCAAATTAATTTTATTTTAAAAACATGGAATTCTTTTTCCAAAAGTAGTCATTTGTTTATTAATTAGTGTTACATTTTCATCTAATTTCAATCTTTTTATCATTATGGAATATGAGTATCGTCGTGGCAGCAACGCGGCATAAGCGGCACGCAACATCAACGACGTTTACGGAGCTAACACTACAAACCAACGCACCACCTGTTATTGGTTTGCTCGCTTCCGTTCTGGAAATTTCGACCTGAAAAATGAACCTCGCGGTCGTCCGAAGACTTTGGTCAACAATGACGAATTAAAGGCGATTGTGGAAGCTGATGATACACAATCTACGGCTGAATTAGCAGCAGCTTTCGACGTTAGCGTCAAAACAATATTGGTCCATTTGCGTCAAATTGGCAAGGTAAAAAAGCTTGACAAATGGGTGCCCCACGAACTCAATGATTGCCAGCGCGAAGTACGCGTCGAGACGTGCCTTGCACTGCTCAACAGACAACAAGCATTCAGTAAGTTGGTTGGATCCTGGTTCAGCACCTAAACAATGCCCTAAACGAAAACTTACTCCTAGAAAAGTGATGGTCACTGTTTGGTGGTCTAGCGCCGGTGTGATTCATCACAGCTTCTTACTGCATTACTGCAGATGTGTACTGTGAAGAACTGAACTCAATGATTGAAAAGCTGACACATCTCCAACCAGCATTGGTCAATCGCTCGTCTCCGCTGCTCCTGCACAACGCGCGACCTCATACTGCACAGCAGACGGTCTCCAAGTTTCAAGAACTGGGGTTGGAAGCTCTCCGTCATCCGCCCTACTCACCAAACCTTGCACCTACAGACTACTACTTTTTCCAGAATTTGGATAACTTCTTGGCGGGAAAAAAATTCAATACCCGAGAGGCAGTACAAAATGCCTTTGAAGAATTTGTTGCCTCCCGTCCAGCTGATTTCTTTAAGAAGGGCATCAATAAACTGCCACTGCGTTGGCAAAGATACATTGATTGCATGGGTGATTACTTCGATTAATTAATTATTTAATTAATTAATAATAAATTAAAATGATTAATTAATATAAATAAAAAATACATGAAAAAAATCGTTTAAATTTTTTCATACAAAACGGCAATTTCATAGGCAAGACCTAATATACAGAATTTTAAATTATTGAATAATAATAATAATAATCTATGGTCGCTTTACACCACGTCAATCTGGTCCCGTGGTAAGTTGTAAGTTCACTTACCACGGCAACAAAAACACACAAACTTACCACGGGGGACCAGACAACGGGAAGTACCTATATTTAATACTTTTATATTATACACATTTTGAATACACATCCATGACCCAGGAACACAGAAAAACTTTTTGTTCCCTCATTGGGATTCTATCCCGCGACCCCCGGCTAGAGCATCAACACGCTCAACTACTGAGCCACAGAGGTTGTCAATGAATGAATATGTTTTTGTTGTGTGTTGTGTGGGTTTGGTTAGGTAATGTTGACCTGAACGTCCAATGCTTATGACTCACACTGTAGGAGTAGGTAGGAGTATCATCAAACTCAAAACTGGAACTCCGCCAAGTTGGACGTTAGTGACATTGAGCGGAACCCCTCATTTTACTTATGACTAGTTATCAACGTGTTACGTGCACAACGGTGGAGGGGCATGCGGGGCTACTGTGAAGCTCATTTCTCGTATTTAAAGTAGACTTTGATTTTACTTTCATTGTAATAAAGTGGAGCGAATTGTTAAATATATGTATAGTATAAAGGTATTAAATATACTTCCCGTTCCCTGGTACCTGTAACACAAGTTCTGCGGATACTTAGCCAGATTGACGTGGTGTGAAGCGTCCATAGATATTATTATTATTATTAATCATTTAATTGCGAATTCATTAGCCAATCACATCAGGCGTACACGTGCGTCATATAGATCAGAACATGCTGAATTGCGATGCCCACTTCACTGTTATTTATTATTATTCTCGTTGTAAGACAGAACAGCGTATGTTAGGAACAGCTTATTAGCTTACACCTATAGATTTAATTTCAAATTGAAAAAATGTTGTAAAATATATTTATTAATAATAATCAAATCAACAATAATTAATATTAATTGCCGACCATGGTGTGACGAGCCACGGTCCGCCGGAGTGTGCTGTGGATGGCTAACTCTTCGTGGAATTCTCAAAACCGGAAGAAACCCATACCAACACTCATCCCTGAACAGCACCAAAGGCGTGAGATAGTATATGAAAAAAACTAGCCAAGTGGTTAGCGACTCGTGTACATAGGGCTCCGTACCATTATACAAATATTTTACATGTTTACATATTATTTCGTCATTTTTGTACGAAGTTTTCTAAGCAAGTGCATTTTAAAAATTTAAGTACCTACTAAAAATATTTTGAACCGATGTTTAGATAAAGAAGTAGTCTATTTGTGACACTTGTTGGTTTTGTAGGATTAGGTTTTATTTGGTCATAAAATCGTCCGAAAAACAGTCAATGTATGTCAAATTTTTAAACGCGTAAATATTGAGATAAAAGTAGTCATAAAAATTTAATTCGAGTCAAAAAGTTATTTTCAGTTTATTTCAAGAAGTTTCAGATGGTTAGGAATCTTTTATTGACATTTTATGATTCACTGCAAACTTAAATTTTTGTCATTCAATTGGTTAAGTATGAACTGGAATGAATAAAATAATATAACTACCTACATACACCAACACCTACACCAAGTATCAACACCTACACCTACATTCTGCAACCTTCACCTAATACCTACCTACTGTGGTTGATCTGTGGAATTTCGAGTTATCGACCACTGAGGGTAGAAGATTATTACAGTACTAATATGGCTATTAAACAATGGGGCAGGACCGATTTTGCTGAAATTTTTTGTGTGGTCAAGTAGATTCAAGGCTTAATGCTTTTAAACTTTTTTTGCTTTGCTTTTGCATTCGAGAATGTATAATTACAATTTGGTCCACTAGGTGATGTTTTATAATTTACTAGCTCTTGCCCGCGGCTTCGCCCGCGTGGTTCTTGGAGAAAAAAACATCTTCAGCAAATAACTCTACTCACTGCAATATACTTCTGTATACAATATTGAAAATGTATTTAGGGTTTCGTACCCAATGGGTAAAAACGGGACCCTATCACCTCGACGCGACGTGCGAGACCGCTTGATATAATATTTTTCGCGCTTGAATATAAATTTTATGATATTTTCTAAATATAAAATATTAATTTAAATTTTATGGTTTAAAGGGCTACTATAATGTGTATAAAATGGTTAAAATGAGTAACGTATTTTATTTGATAAGGATCATACTGTGTCCAACTAAATAGCTTCTGAATATAGGTACCATACGTAATAATAATTGAGTATGAACTGGGCACGACAGCTTTGTTATTTTCCTCGCTAGAGAGCTCCGATAAACGCGTGCTATCGATGCTCCCACGGCCGCCGGCCGGTCCAACCGCTGTGTCCCTGCATTTTAAACCTTCGAAAATACTCATTTAAATTACATGCTGTAAAGAACAATATTAATCTACCGGGTGTTTTTCCACTCAGTATCCAAACTTTCAGGAGTGAATATACTCTTGAATGTAATCAACTTTTACTATGGGATCAACTTTACTACTTGAAAAAAAAAATCAGTTGTTTCATTCTATTTCTATTTCTATTCTATAGTAAAATTTGCTTATATTCAAGAGTATATTTACTCCTGAAAGTTTGGACATTGACTGGAAAAACACCCTGTATATTAAATGCACAATGCATTTAAGGTACTCTCAATTGGATATGGATTAATGCTGTATTGCTGAAAATCGCTTTGTAAATAATTGCTTATTTACAAAGCGATTGAAGTGAAGCGAAGTGACAAGGCAGAACAACGTTTGCTGGGACATGGCGTAATATTTTAAATTCTTGAAACAAACAATATTTGTCCTTAGCCTAAAGCCACTCAACTGAGGTGAGAATATTCCAGGGAACCATTTATTTATGACATGTAAAAGCCGCGGGTATATCCTAAATCGTAAAACAGCGTGCATTCTCCAGGGTACAGGATAAAAGAATTCCCCTGTCATACAACATTCCCTAAGATGACAAGTATGTGTATAAAATATTGAAATGATTTTGAAAATATTCAAGCATAAATATTATTTACTCTGTGAAATATCTAATGTATTCTCGCTCACAAGTACGAGTACCATTAGGGAGTTTGTGCGCTACACGGGATATTACCGTCCGGCAGACCGCTTTTTTTTACAAAGGCTGGGACTATATTAAGATTCGGAATCAGGAAGGCCGGGGAAAATTCAAAGCATTGAAAATATAATTCTGCGCCAATACAATAAAGCTGAAAATCGAACACACAAGTGTCGAGCCATTTGGCTCGATACTTGTGTGTTTGACTGTCATATAATATGACACCAACATCTGTCAATGTCATATTATATGACAGCTCGACTCTTGACACTTCCATTTTCAACTCTATTTTACTAGAGCAGAGTTCTATTTTCAATGCACTGAATTCTCCCGGCCCTCCGGATTCCGGATCATATAATCCCAGCGCTCCATGGCCCCTAGCTGATACTTTTGTGACGCCCTACGTCACAAAAGTCCTCAGCTCGGGCCATGGAGCGCAGCATTGTAGGCATGAAAAGGATATATCGTATCTGTAACATCACTCTGCACTCCAAAACGGATCTGACTGACTGTGAAGAACAAAAGCAGAACGTTTGATGGATTTATGCTGAGCACGCATCTGGCATGCACCCGAATAGACTGAGGCGTCTGATTTCAGAGTGGATACCGACTGGTCGGTGGATCAGAAGCAGACCAAAAAAAATGTGGCACGAGTTGAATGCGTTTGAGAAGGACTGGCTTGGCAAAGGACTATAACGTGACGTGAAGAGAGGACTTTGTCCAGCAGTGGATTCCATTGTGGGGGGGGGGGCTTAGGGAAGGTATGAACCATAAAGGGGTCACTAACTTCTTGACCTAGTAACACTAAAGTCAATAGAGCCACTAACACCTCGGCTACACTAAAATTAAAAGCTACTCACATCTTAGCTACACCCTTCCCAAGCCACAAGCAGTAGAAGAAGAACATATTATAAAATGCGACTACGAAATAGAAATATACCCCAGGCGGGTACCACAACGAAAAGTAATGGAGAATCCCGCCCCGGGCCTTTGGGTCCGGGGTGCCCTTCGTATTCTGGGGGGGGGGGGCACCGTATCGCCACTTCCTGCCCAGTCTAGTACTGCTACAGATAATATCCCAACAACGAGCAACACAAACTCGTACCCCACATCACCGACTTCATCCATTAGCTTATTTCCATCACCTCACTCGTCGCCAAAGTCGCACATGTTCGAAAATTCACCAACATCATCACGATCAAATACATTATCACCAATGTCAGATGATGTTACACGGGAAGCAAATGCTACTTACCCTGTGCCCATCCCTGACATCACGCCGTCTACGAGTACCTTACAAAATAATCCATTGTATCCGGTAGACCACAATATTCAACAATCACATCTCATCAATACGACAGCAAGAAGTGTTTTGCAGGACATGCTTCCTCCAACCACCCTCGCTGGCAAATCTAGGCAACGGATGAAAATGGACTGACCAAATTAACAGAGAACTTCTCCGTTGTTACTACATAGTAACAGCATGCAAATCAAATCTTACAGCGTTTAGACCATTACTTCATCAAAAATTCATAGAAATTTTCCCGGAATTAAGTCACATATCCGAACAAAGACTAGCTGATCAGATTAGAGTTATCCATCGAAATAATAGAATACCAACTCATGTAAGAGAACAAATAAAACAATATGTAGCTGACCTAAACCAAACCTCTAAAATTTTCAACGTCCAAAATAGCATACAAAACACAGAACTACACACTAGCCCTCGTAACATACAAACAGATTATCAATCAAACACGGATATCCCATCTCCATACCATTCTACTACCCCAACTTTACAACAGTTAAATACCGTTTCAAGCTTTCCTGATACCACAGAACATGCAATCACGCCAGAGACAAATGCCACAAACATACCGCATACAGATTTTAATGCAATCGAGACTCAAAAAATCGAAAGTGTTTTAAAAGAAATGTTAATAAATATACTGGTACAGACCCATCGCTTAGACCTATAATTCCAAAGCTCCAAGTCACGCGTAGCATAATTAAAACAGTAATTGTATTAAACAATAAAATTACAGAATATTTAGAAAATAACGAGACGCCTAATGTAGATGAAATTCAAAGTGCCATATACTGCGCAGCCATAACTACTACTACTTTTCATATCAAATTAATTAACCCATCTGAAAAGACAGTAACCGACAATACAATAGACTACAATAATCAAAATAGCAGGTACGAATTAAAAACAGAATTAAACAGCTACGTAAAGAAATAGGATAACTTACACAATATCTGAAAGGAAATCTTAACACAAGAAATCAACAGAAACCCAACGCAAAAAATTACACCACAAACCAATTAGTAGATCAACTAGATAATTTCAAACAAAAATTACAAGCACACTCAAAACGTTTACGTAGACTTAAAATAACAGAAGTGACAGAAGAAGACACAATAATATGTTATTTTCAAATAATCAAAAAGTATTTTATCAAAATCTTAATCCAGAAAACATTAAAAATACACGGTCACCATATATGGAGGAAGTTAAAAGCTATTGGGAAAGTCTATGGTCAAAACCAGTCCAACACAAAGCGCAATCTCCTTGGATTGATACCGAAACACAAGAATGCCAGATGATATAAGCCTCATGCCAAATATAATAATAGATAGAGAAGAAGTAACCCACGCTATAAAGAAAACTTTAAACTGGAAGGCCCCAGGACATGACAAAATACATAACTACTGTATTAAATACTTCACCGCAACACATCGCTACATTGCAAATATATTTAATTCATTCGTACAGGACCCACAAACAATTCCTCCACGCAAGGAATCACATATTTAAAGCCTAAGGATAATGACACAACCAATCCCACAAAATACCGCCCAATCACCTGCCTTCCAACACTATACAAATTGCTTACATCTATAATCACACAAAAACTGAATACACATATTATACAAAATAAAATCATACCGGAGGAACAAAAAGGATGCTCTTAGGAGTCTATGGGCTGCAAATAACAACTAATTATTGACGCCGAGACACATAACCAAGCTAAACAAAACCGTAAAAACCTATACTACTCATACATTGATTATCAAAAGGCTTTTGATAGTGTTCCTCACTCGTGGCTGATACATGTTTTAAAAATATATAAAGTTGATAGTAAATTAATCCAGTTGTCTACCTGGTCTACTAAGCTTAACTTAAGAACTATTAATGCTAATTTCTGTACACCCCCAATTAAAATTAAACGCGGAATATTTCAAGGTGATTCACTCAGCCCTTTATGGTTTTGTTTAGCTCTCAATCCACTTTCCAAAATCCTAAACAAATCATGCTACGGGTATACAATAGATAAACTGAACAACATCAAACTAACCCACCTGCTCTATATGGATGATATAAAACTCTATGCTAACGACAGGCAACAACTGGAACACATACTAAAACTAACTGAAAAATTTAGTACAGATATTAAAATGACATTTTTGATCGAAAAATGTAAAATTAACTGCATTTAGAAAGGCCAGCACACACAAACAGAACCTTTAAACTTAGAACTACAAGTAGGAATAATAGATAGTATGCAAACAAAAGATACATATAAATATTTAGGATATATACAAAGCACAGCAATTAATCACAAATATATTAAAAATACATTAAAATCTAAATACAAACAAAGACTGATTAAAAAACTAACTACACAACTATCTGGTCGGAATAAAAGTGAAGCCATAAATACTTACGACATACCCATATTAACATGCTCATTTGGAATCATTAAATGGACAGATACAGAACTAGAAACTTTCAACACCACAACCCGAACTTTAAGCTATAAGCACAACATCCATCACGTCCATTCAGCAGTTGAAAGATTTACACTAAAGAGAAAATTAGGAGGCCGGGGTGTCATAGATATTAAAAATTTATACTGTAACCTAATAGATAACCTAAAAGCAATATAGTAAATCTTTCCCACAAAGGCACACCTCTACAGCTAAACAATAACACATTCAATCCAAAACAGAAAATATTACAAGACGTTAATAAGATACAGAAGTGAAAAAGCAAAGCACTACATGGCAAATGTCCTCACAATCTGGAACAAGAGCGTGTAGACCAAACAGCATGGAACAGCCGGCTATCTAAAGGAAATATATATGCTGAGACAGAAGGCTTCCTTATAACGTCCTTATCCAAGATCAAATTCACGCAATTATTCAAAATATATACTTAAAGAACCAACAGATAGGTGTAGATTATGCCATCAAACCATCGAAACAAAAGACCATATCACTGGAGGATGTAGCGCACTAGCCAATAAGGAATACACTCACCGTCACGACAACGTAGCCAAACACATTCATCAATTACTAGCCATTAAATACAAACTCATAGATTCACACACCCCTTACTATAAATACAAGCCTCGTAATGTCCTCGAAATAGCACCGTAAAACTCTACTCGCAATATAGTTACAGACTGTACCATCTTAAGCAACAGACCTAACATAACCCTCACAATAAAATCCGAAAAAACAACTTACCTCATAGATATCGCCGTCCCTAATACCAACAATCTAAAACAGAAACACAATGAGAAAATACAGAAATATATTCCACTTGCAGACGAAATCAAACAAATGTGGCAGCAAAAGACTGTTAAAATTATTCCCATCATCATCTCTTAAGCCGGAGTAATACCTAAAACCCTTGATGCTTCTCTAAAAAGTCTAGACCTTCATAAAAATACATATATTCTACTTATCATGTAGTTTATTTAAGATTTTTAAAGTATTTTTTTATTTAATCAAAATTTAAAACACCATAACTCGGAAAGTTGCTTAAATAATATTAAGATTTTAAATATTATACTTAATGGATGTTATAATTAAATCTGTGGGAATATGGTGGCAAGCCCCAAAGGGAGATCTCCGACCGAGAGAGGTGGTATGCTCGGTCAGGCCGTAGTAAAAATTTAAGCAGCAAAATAAAAGGTTCACATTACAATATAAAAAAAATACTATTTACTTATAATGACAAAACAACACAACACGGACTTTGTTCTCTCCTTTGCCAATTCTGTAAATCCTTCCAAATATGTTTTTCTCGTCGGTGTAACATTATTTCTCGTCTTATTTATTTCTATTAATAAACAAAGCCGACGAGTACACAATTGGTTGGGTTGTTTGCATTGCTTTAAGTCCTAACAATCAACATCTTGTGACGGCACACTACGGTATTTTCCTGTATTTTTTTTATTATAAAAATGAATAGTGCTCTGACTAATTACAAGCAAGTTCACAAAAGTAATAGCACACAAAAAATCTATCACTTCACGTCAAAGAAACTGCGGATTGTTTGAAGCTATGTTGTGAGTCTTGTGAAAACGTCACACGCTTGTATAAAATAATTTTTGAGCACAAAATTTCTGATATCTCCGAAATTTCCGCGTTTACGTTCATACATATCATAGTATTAAATCTTTTTGTATTTTATGTAAGTAATCTAATTTATAAGGGTTTTTACTCTAATTTTGTAAAAAATATGCCAACTTTTTGTGACTTTGAAATGCATATAATTACAAAACTACACATAAAAACTTAATTTACTTTTATCAAATTATAGTACCAAATTATTTCTTAATGTTTAAATAAACTAAAATTTTAAAACTAAAATTATATGTGTGTTTTTTATCATAGCGGATGCTGCCGCAGGTTTTCTTCTATAAAGAAATTTTAAATTTTACTTTAAAATTAGTTCGTTACTAAATAACTATATATAACTTCGTAACTATGCAAAGAACCAATTATTTTGGAACCTGATACAATCTATACAATTTCCTTTTTATTAAAAATCTAGTAATCAATCCATGTTTTTATATCTAAGGTAGGAACGTAAAAATCTAAACATGACGTGTACAAAATACTCTTTATAGGATAATACTCATTCGTCATTTAAATACTCTCATCGTGCCTAAAGCTTCTTTTCTTCTTCAAATTTATACACCTACCGCCATTTAGAAAGTTAAATTGTTAATTTCTTAAGTAAGAAGTAAATATGTAGCTTCAGACAGATGGCGTTATATAAAAAATCGTATCGTGACGTGACTATGAAATTTCACTCTCAACGCCGTTAAAGATACGTTAAAGCTACGTTAAACATACGTTAAAGCTACTTCAAAATTACACTTAAGGTAATTACAAATTTTAAGACAATATCGAAATATACCTAGTACTCTTACGGCCCGTTCGTACTCTACGTTTGTATCGCAAAAAACCGGCAAATGATACCAAATGTGACGTTTCAACAAATAGTTATTGGTAGACAGGTTATTGAAACCGGCCGTTAAGAAACCAATTAATTTATAACAGCATAAATCTGCACAACGCCTATCTTTACTGGCAAGTGGCAACATTACACCAGCCCACATCTTGGTGATCTTCCAAGTGACGTCACCATGGAGTAGCCTCATATAAGGCTCGTAGCACCGGCTACGCCACCAAAACCGTGAAGCTAGCGCTACGCCGTAGACGCTCTACGCGGTGCAACTTACTTCGCGGGTGGTTTCAGTGTTTCGAAGGTAGGTCACTTAAAATAAAGTTATTCTAATATATCGTACATGTTATAGGAAATATTTAATGAGTAAAGCTTTACGACTTCATCGGTAAACAAACTTTTACTATCTACTTTGAAAAGTTATTTTAGTTATTTAGGCGTTGTAACAAATACATAAATAAATAGTATATTAAATTGAAATCATTAAATTTAACTTTAATCATACACAAAAATCAATGAAACGATATTATTAATTATTCATATCATCTTCATTAAATAATAATTTAGAATAAAATAGAAATACTGGAAATATAGTTTTTTTATTTCTGGTCAACAGCATATTTCGTTGCTTAATAATAATTTTATTGCAATGGAAATTTGAACCGAGTTTATGTAACAAAAAAAATAACTTGAAAAATAGACTAGTTTAAACTGCCTATTTCAAATATGTGGAATTAATAAATAATCATATCTGTATAATTTAGTTCCTAATTACGTAAAGCTGATAATATTGTTTTTTTGTCTTTTATTGTTTTTTTTTTATGTCAAAAACGTGAAATTTTAATTTGAACAATAACAATTACTCTTTAAACAATGAACTTATAAGTACATAAAAAAATAAATATATTTTAATATACCTATTGTAATTAAATACGTGAAGCAAAAAGTTCAAGTACCGTTTTACGAGAATCATGCTAACGTAGGAGTATGAAATTTGGCACAGTTAAAGTTTATGTCAAGGAAGGTGTGCAGAGAGCTAATATTTATTAAAAATAATTTAGGAAACATACAAAAATAAATAAAAATAAAGTTACACACACTACCACGCGTTTGTATAATAACAGTACTTAGGTGTTGATTTCACACAGTCGTCCATCTTCTTTCGCGTTCCATAGACAACATTTTCTCACTTTAAAATTAAAATATAAATTGTGATCTAATTTCGACCACTAGTCGACCTCTAGTTACTATATATCTCTAGGTACTACCATTGGATTTTCCAGGCCAATGAATAAAATGTTCACTAATTTAAAATGTAAGTTTTCTGTATTCGTAGAAAATGAAGAATGCTCGTGAACATATAATTATTACGATATGTCCATTGGTTTCTAAGATATTTAAGTTTAAAGTGACCCAGACGGTAACTAGCGACTAAGTTGTATGACCGATGTGTAGCGTGACGTCACGCTACTGTTAGCTGAATTGGAAAATTTTCGGAACTATAAACGCGTGTAAAATCATAAGTGCTTATAATTTTAAAATAAAACTGTGACGGATCAGTTAGCGCCACGATACTCACCACAATCACGCTATTGAAGTTTTCACAGTTCGGCGCTATTTAAAAAATAACTGAAATGCTTACAAGTGGGCTTGCTCTCGCTCGATCGGAAATCTCCCTTTGAGCTATCACTAATTCCTACAAAACAAAAACTAGTGCATACGTATACATAATAGCTCTACTATAACATAGTTTCAAGTGATTTTACATACACAGTAACATTCTCAATTCACACCAGTGCGGTTGCTCAGTTGTTTGTGGATATTGCGAGGAAAACAATTTCCTGCCGCACACAATCACCGCCAACCAACTGTTGTGCCTGTTGTGGTGTTGACATTAATTGTATGAAACAATGATAATTTCGGTGAATTATCATTGTTTCATACAATTATTCAAGAGAACTCACATGTTTTCCTAAGAATGTATTTACTATTTTTTATTTTATTAACTAAACAACACATGATACAACTTTCGATACGATTTATGTGTCTCATAAACCTGAAATAAAATAAATAAATATAATAATATATAATAATATAATACCATAAACCGGTTTGTGCGGTACAGCAAAATTCACCGCGCGCAATATACAATTTACAACACTTATATAGTATAATAATGGTAAAATTGAAGTAATATATAACCAATCGTGAATAAATAATTAGTTCTGTTACATATTTTAACAATCATAAGTGCAGTCGGTTCTCGTGTGAAGGGCTGCGGCCGGGAACCGGTGACGACGCACGGTATCGCAAGCGAATGCACCGATCGTAGGCTTGCGTACAGGCTGTTTTCATTACGTTGTTTACAAATTAATTCTAATTATTTTATACATACATTTGTATTTTGCTAAGTAAGAACTAAGTTATTTGCCGATTTATGGTGTGTTCAGTGTTCAGTCATATCGTGTTAGTGTAAGATGAGAGACATTAAACAATTAAATAATTAATTAATTTAAGAACAAGCTTTTTCTCGCGCTTTCGCCCACGTAAATTAGCTATCCTAGCGGCTATCCCACGGTAAAACTGTAATTTTTCGAGATGAAAAGCAGCCTATGATTTAATCCAGAGCCTAAACTACTACCATACCAAAATTCATCGAAATCTGTTCATTAGTTTTTGCGTGAAAGAGTAACAAACATCCATCCATCCATACGTTCATCAATCCATCCTTACAAACTTTGACATTTATAATATTAGTAAGATTCCCATAATTTTTAGTTATCGACATATTATTATTTTTATTTTATTTACTTTAATTAACAATTGAAATTCAAAGTAACGTGAATAGATAACTTATAATGTTTATTACCAAAGGAACTCACAAAAATTAGTTTCGTCCCAAAATTCACATTAAAGAAGAAGTCAATTGTAACATTTTTGGTTATAGCAACCAACTCTAGTTTATAAAATATACTGGGAGCAGGTGCCACGTGGTATGGGTTCAAGTAAGCGTGCTAAAACTTAATGCAAAACTCTGAGAATTAGCGCAATAGTGCTCAAAAGAACCAGATTTAATTAAGTAACAAAACTGCATCATTTGTTTTTGAAAAATCAATGTCCTTACCCTGGGATTACATACGTCGGTGTTAAAAAAACTATCGATTAAGGCATCATTGCTAATTAGGAACAAATTCTAAAAAGTAATAATAATATATAGAGTAAACCACGGAAAAGACAATTTTATCGCGGCAAAATGTACGGTTTTGTTTTGTGCGTATGAAGTCGCGAAAAAAATCTAGTCAGTTTTAAACATTTGATAATAATAATTATCTAGTTTCATTCCATTTGATTAGTGGATGATGCTGAAATCTACATTCAGAAATGTCCCACTATTATTATTATAATTGCTTTAATATTATAATACAATGACAGCTACTATAATATTCAATCATCAAAGTAGATAATGTAACCACTTTAGCTTCAGTATAATGTGACATTATGGGGCAACAGCTCTATTTATAAATGACACAGTTTAATCTGATGATGTTACATTTAATCGAAATTGCATGCAATCATTAACTCGATTAATGTTAAATTTTAAACTCTTAAAAGTATTAAATTAAGTGTAATGTAGAATAAGTTAAATACCATTAATTTGTTTGCTACTAGAGTCGTTGTCTCGTGCCATACAAATTGGAGTTAACTTCTTCACGGCAAGTAGTGACAAGAACTCGCACGCACACACACAGCACACAAATACTTGAGGAAAAAAATAAAAAATAAAAAAGTGTATTAAAAAAAATAACCAACGTAGAACGTATTACAAACTGACACGTAATGAAAATGTTTCAAACCCGATTCCTATACCGTGTCATAATAAAAGACAAAGATTTCTAAAACACAAGAAACTCTATGTCAAAGATAGATTAAGTTCCAAGTTATTTTTAGTTCATTTCTTATTTTCCAAAAAAGGTATTCTGACCATCGCTTCTAAATACATTTTGGACAATGTGTATGTGAGAAAGAATCTAAATAATTTCAAAAATGAAAGCGACAATGATTGTAGGAATACTAGAAATAAGAACAAGTTAGATATACCGGTGATCAGACTTAGCACAGTAAGTAAATCATTTAAAGGTCAATATTTACCTTTAAAAGATTACCTTACTTTGCTTTTGCTAAAGGCATATACATATTATGTATATGCCCTTAAAATAGAATCCCAGAAAACGTTCGAAATCTTACCATTAATAAATTTTAAAAAGTTGATAAAAATCATTTGTATGCTAAAGCTTATTATAAGTCAATGATTTCATTAACGATTATACACCTTGGAAATAGGACGGCCACCTACATGGCTGCTTCGATGTACCCACTTAAGTATCTTGACTTTTGTTATATAGATTAAGTTACAACATTGTAAAAAAATATTTTTTTAAAAGAACAACTTTCCCAAAAATTTTTTTTTCTAAAAGGTGGCCCCGTGCGAGTTCCTTACGCCGATTCTTCTCGTCGTGCTAGTATCCGAACCGGTGGTAGGCATCATCTAGGACAATTCTATAAGAGATACTTGGTTACCTACAAGGAAATAAAATTTTTGAGTTTGAGTTTGGAAACCATACATCGCTTGCCGTAGATATGACTTAAACTACTAATGGTAATTTTTTATCCCACGCCTCAGAATCAACATGCA
Source organism: Phengaris alcon alcon (assembly GCA_037179445.1). NCBI lineage: Eukaryota > Metazoa > Arthropoda > Insecta > Lepidoptera > Lycaenidae > Phengaris > Phengaris alcon. The sequence continues at coordinate 173,563 of JAYRCH010000592.1, forward strand.
ATAAATATGTGAATCGTGATTTTAATCAAACTACCCACATTTCGTCACTTGACGAGTTATGTCGACAACTCGACAGACGTTTCGGCCGAGTCGGACTGACACATTGGCATCATAGTGAATGACTTACGACTACCCCATTTCAATAACCCGCCAACTCTCACACCATCTCTAGTATAAAAACTAAAAATCTTTATAATGTAAAAAAATCACGGGGTAATTTCCAATATGGTAAATATTGACTACCTAATACTTATATAATAAGATTTAGTCTATTGTCTTGTCTAACTTATGAACACGACGCGGCGGTAGACTTTCAAGTTATCGCGATCGCTACAATTGTATGTGCTATCGGGGAATCTAATTTATAAGTTGGTAGAGTGTTTTCATAATTTATTTGCACTGTTCAACGACCTCTGTGGCTCAGTGGTTCAGCGCGTTGGTGCTCAAGCCGGGGGTTTCGGTTTCGAATCCCGCCGAAGGAACAAAAAGGTTTTCTGTGTTCCTGGGTCATGGATGTGTATTAAATATGTGTATAATATAATAAAAATCTTAAATATATGTATAGTATTAAAGTATTAAATATACTTCCCGTTGTATGGTACCTGTAACACAAGTTCTTCGGATACTTATCACGGGCCAGATTGACGTGGTGTGCGTCCATAGATATTATAGAAATTTATTGTAATGACGGCATGCAGTGACAATACAGTTGCAAATGACATGTCAGTTTGATGTCATATCAATAATATAAGTTGTGTTTTAGAGCTTGGCTCTCGACTCGGAGGTCGTGGGTTCGATTCCCGCGTTTCCCGTCGGATGGGCATGTAAAAAGACGGCATTTCAGGGCATCCTGCGCCTGATCTCTAGCCAGTCGGTCATCCGTTCACTGGGTTTTGAGAGTAAATGAAGAGACACTCTTGTGTAAAGCGCACACACTTGGGCACTATAAAAAATAAATCCTGCGTAGCTGTCCTGGTGGTTTAAATGGAACCACAGCCACCGTCACCGAAAGCGGTGTGGGGGAGCTATTAATAACATAATACGAACAAATTATGACAAATGTCAACCTGCTTATGAATAAGATTCCCTGATAGTACTTAATACTTTGTTGGTTTAGCTCAAAAGGATTTAAATCTAGTGATTGTACAATTGGCAATAAACCTTGGTCCAACATCGGTCTATAACTCGGCTACGGAGGAACAAATGAAACTGGTCAACTGTGTGACCAACTACAAATAGAAGGTTCCGTCTGTTTTAGTCATATATTTATAATATGTATACTATCTACTACCTATCTACTAATACCTGACATAAATTTCCAAATCACATACTACGTTACATTATAGTCCTTTAGCTTTTTTGTACAAAATGTTCTATTTTATGATTTTGTAGTAAACACGTTTATTATATAATTTTTAAATTTTAAAAATATCTCTATATATGTTTTTATCAACATGTTCGATTGTAGTATAGTATCAATCAATGCCTTCTAATGCGATAAAATAATTCATTTCTTAAAAAAATATATTAGATGTTCCCCGCGACTTCGTGCGCGCTAAAGGAAATCTCGCGAGAACCATACATTTTGCCGCAATAAAAAGTAGCCTATGTCCTTCCCCGCAGTCTACTCTATATCTGTGTCAAATTTCATCAAAACCGGTCCAGTAGTTTCGGAGCATATGCGATGCATGCTGGATTATATGTTTTTTAAGTTATTGTTGTAACTAAAAAAATAAAGAAAAAAACAGACTGGCAGATAGAAAATCAAAACTACAAATATCTTGACTTAGATGACAAGGGAACTCTAAGTAATAATACATTGTACCACAAGTCGTGTCTATTACGACTTTATAACCATTTTACAATCGAGCTTATTTTAAACTAAAGGATTTATTTCTGCATTTAGGTCAGGATCTAATGTCACAGCAAGAACTTTTGAATGGATTACAGACGCATTCAAAAAGTGCAAAATATTTTTCATTGCTACTGTTTATTAAAACTTTGTGAAAGCTTTATACTTTTCATCAACAGCCTTTTATACTTTTGTTTCAAAGCTCCTGAATATTCCAGTACTGAGCACACATAATAATGTATTGTATCTAGACAATAATACAATAAACTTGTGTGCAATGAAAAAGCGTCGAAGCTTGATTTTTCTGCACGAAATAATTATTTAATTTTATAAAATATACGATTTTTTTAAGATCAGGAAAGTAAAAACAGAGACGTATTTTATTTTGCACTTTTGTTTTTACATTTATAATATTTGTGGATAAGGTTTTCTATTTATCTAAATTCTCTTGAGTTGTGTTGTTTCGCTAAACAAATTAAAACTATAATTGATCCCGACCAGTATTCAGTGTTGTAAGACCGATATTTTTATAACCTTACATAAATAATACTAAATTGGGCTAATTATTTCAATATTTCGACAGGTAGGTAGGTGTTCTTAGTCAGCTAAAGTAAAAACTAAAAAAAATTGTAACAACTCCGTTACTGCGGTCATACGGTTAAAATAACACTTGGTGCAAAAAATTACAAATGATGTTTCGGTATTTAAATTACTCGTGTTTAGCGAGCAAACACTCCGCATGATGTGGGTTTGGTGAGGTTAATGAAGTCGGAATTGGTGTGTGAAGAGCCTTAGCAATCATCAACACTTCACACAAATTATTATGTAACGCCTAATAACGCGTAATCCAAGTTATCCATTATAAAGATATTCAATCTACAAATATATTATGGAAATAATATAATAGTATCAGACATATTAAGAAAATTATACTGTACTAGCTTTTTTTTGCGGCTCCGCCCGCGTTAATACAGTGTCCCTCAGATTTTTTCAGGATAAAAAATAGTATATGTATTAATCCAGACCTTAAACTACTACTACCATACTAACTTTCATCAAAATCCGTTCAGTATTTTTTGCGTGAAAGAGTAACAAACATCCATCCATCCAATTATGCATCCATCCTCACAATCTTTCACGTTTATAATAGTAGTAGGGTCGCGTTATAAATGCAGATAGTCAACAATTGGTGTGTAATTTGTATACGCGTCCTCAAGCCGTGTTCACGTTCACAAATTAAAATAAGCCATTTCGACATTTGCACCGATGACTCACTGCATTTTTAACGAATGTACTGTAGGAGCGGAATTTTATTACGAGTAATGTGGAAGTTCCGTAGGATACACGTTGCTTGCTATGCGGCTACTCCGAGCTACGAATGGTGTGTCTGCAATCATTAATTTACTACCAAAGATCTCCCTGTGGTCGAAATTCGACCATAATTCATGTTTTCATTTTAAGGTTTCAACTTTTTTAGGTTTCTTTTACACGTTAAAAATTTAAATGTTTATGGATTGTGAAAGAAAGATTGACAATTATGTCAAACCTACTGTAATATATACAAAAATACTAATTGAGTGTGGTAGTGTGTGTTGATAATAATTTTATAAATTTAATGTATTTCTAAGCATTATTTTTGAAAATATTAGCTCTCGGCAGGCTTTCCTCCGCTTAAACTTTAAATGTGCCAAATTTCACACTGATCCGTATGCACAATTCTCGTAGAACCGTACTTGAAATGTGTGCTTCACGTACTCATATAATGATTACTAGAGGTCAGACGGTCACATACTGGAGGTTGCCATTAGTAACAATAAAAGGATTTTGATTAATTCTACTGTTCCATATGTATCACATGAAATAAATAAATTTGACGTGAAAAAAATTTTTACAAATATTCTTTGCATCTCCTCCTGCCTGGAGATGTAAATAAAATTATTTCGAAAGTATCATTAAGCTGAGTAGCTGCGATATACTATGATTAATAAGCCTATAAGCACCTTCTAAGCATTATTTAAAAAAAACGTTAGTAACGCTTTCTGCACACCTTTCTTCACATATATTTTAATTTACCGGCCATATATATATATATATATATATATATATATATATATATATAGGCGAGTCAAATTAATAACAGTACTGGCTAGCATTTTGTTTATGAAATTAACCAGAAAACGAGCCGAACGAACCAGAATTTTAGTAACTGTTTTATGTGATAAAAGTGTTTGGAGAAGCTACTTTTTATTTTATTCATACAAATATGTTTATGACAAAAACTTATACCACGCATTGCTTACAGTATGAAAAGGTCAGTTATAGTCAGATAAAGCCCATTGAAGTAAAATTACGTGCTTAATAACACAAGGTAGACGCATTTATAAGGAAACCTCGTATTATACAATTTAGAAAATCCTTTTATTGTGGCACCTTACATAAACATTAATTTGCAACAGTGGCGATGTTGCCTGGTGGCGAATATCACATTTTTTCAATTTATATTTTAAATTTTATGTAGGTTGATGCGATAAAAAGTTAGAAGCAAATAAAAAACATTGCCCATCTCTTTCTCGCAAAACGTTTTTTTGCGTCAGAAGCTGCTAAACATTCTTAATGACAAATGTATGACGGTAGCACGTCGTGACGTCACAGGCCGATATATCTCTTTCTTATTCTAAATTTAAATTGTTTGAATCTTCGTTATTTTTTAAGATTTACAAAAATTGTTAAATGTAATGGCAAAGATTGTTTATCAACATGTATATAAATAGACGAAAAAAATTTTTTTTTACAACATATTACGTCTATTTTCGTGTGAAAAGTCACAGTATCCAAAATTAAAGAAGGAAGTTCCTCACTTCAGATAACATGTATTATACTTATTGTATAAAATCTTTATAAAACAAATTAAAATAATTCTGCGTACATTTTACAAAGACCCGTTCAGTGAATAAGCATGCAAGTACATGAGAACACCAATATAATATTATGCTTTTATGAAACTGATTTATTATTTATGTCTGAATTAGTAATTATCTTAATTCGATACATATTTGAGTAATTATGAACACTATTGCGATTAACTAACGTATTTGGCGCAGTTTAGATTCGACATACCCTTCCCCAGCAATTTGTTCTTTCAAAGGTTGTCTGGAAGAAATTCCTGTTTAGTAATAAGGCCGCCTTTGTGTACGATAATATAATATGTAGTGTAATATTATTAATATATATATATATATATATATACAGGATGTTTGGCACATGGATGGACAAACGAAAACCGTGGACCCGTGGAGCCGTCTGCTATACATTGAGGCCTAATTACAAGACTCAGGCCCAATAGTTTTTTTTTAAATAATTTTTTAAGTTAATTTCGAAAAAAGCCAGTTTTCAAACTTCAAACGACTATAAATTTACTTTTAACATTGCAAATCCAAACATGCTTTTGTAATAATTATCTGCATTAGTTGTAGAATCATATTAAATTCAGTTTTGGAGCAAATGTTAGATATAAAATTAGATACGAGTCCTTAAACGACAAACAAAGTGAAAAAATAATTTTCATATTTCACTTTGAAATTCTTAAAAAAAAAACTATGATTTTTAGAGCACTTAAAATTCTAGGAAAATATCTGTGGTTCATACCCTTTATATCGGTATACAATTTGCACATATTTGTTTAAAAATAACTAGAGTAAATCGCAATTTAAACTAACGGAGCCTTAATTCATAAGACTCAATTTGCGAAAACTTAAATCAAGTACAAGCCAATTTGTTATAATTGCTTTCGGTATGTTCACTAACACTATACGTGGGAGCTATTAGTCTGTCTCTCTCTTACCAGTCACGATACTATCTCTTGTCTCTTTTGTTGAATTTGGACAATAGCCGTACGTACATAGCAAGTAGAAAAAGGGTTGTTATTTCACTCTGCAATTGGGCTATTGTTTGATTTTGTCTATTCCTTATCAGTCAAACGTTAATTTTGGAAAAAATTGTTTTACTTATTTGTCGAGTCTTAACTGCCTCTGCGATCTGACGTGTCCGTTGCGCTTACTGTTATTGTTTTCGTTTTGTGATTTTGTTATCGTTTTACGTTATTGTTGTTGCTTCAGTTTGTTAAGTTTTCTGTTATTTTGTTGTTACGTTGTTGTTTTTTTTTCGTAAAATGACCACCTCTTTTACGAATGAAGAATACGCCAATATGTTGTTGGTGTATGGAGCCGCTAATTGCAATGAACGTGAAGCACAAAGACTATACCAAGAGCGCTATCCTAACCGTCGACTGCCTAGCCATTAAACTTTTGCTACTACATACCGACGACTTAGAGAATTAAACGGGTAATTTGCGTTATCAAGAACCGAGGGTGAATGTACGACAACATCATGTTGCTACAGACGAACGTGTATTAGAAGAATTTAATAATAACCCTAATAAAAGTATAAGAGAGGTAGCTGCAATGCTGGGCCTTGGCATATGGAAAGTGTGGGCAGTTCTCCGGGAAAATCGGCAACATGCTTTCCATTACACTCCCGTGCAAGGTATGGATACAATAGATTTTTCTTAATTCCGTAAAGAGACTGAATATGTACCAAAGCCTAGATCTAGTCTTCCTTATTTTAAATTCTCAAGCCTTTTTTCTTTGTTTTCAGATCTTCAAGATAATGATTTTGGTAGACGCGTAGAATTTTGTCGACATCTACTACACACTGACGTGGAAGACGAAAACTTTTTAAGAAGTATTCTGTGGACAGATGAATCAAAATTTGATAAGGAAGGTATTTCAAATTACCATAATCTCCATTACTGGGCACCAAAAAACCAAAATCCACGAGTGACGAGACCGAGAAAATTTCAAAGAAGATTCAGTGTAAATGTTTGGGCTGGGGTAATTGGAAATAAACTAATCGGGCCGCATTATTTACCGGACAATATTAATGGAAATAATTACTTAGAATTTCTGCAAAATGATTTGCCCGGTTTAGTACAAGAAGTATTACAAGAAGACAGACCTTTTGTGTTCCAACACGATGGCTGCCCAGCCCATTGGAGCATAGCTGTGAGGGAATACTTTAATAATGTGTTCCCGAACTCGTGGATCGGTCGGGGTGGTCCAATTCCTTGGCCACCAAGGTCGCCCGACCTTACCCCAATAGACTTTTACGTCTGGGGTAGAGCCAAAGAGCTGGTGTACGCAACCGTGGTGCTCAGTCGAGAGCAGTTCATAATTAGAATAAATGAAGCATTCGAAAAAATGAAAGCCGAAATGATATTTCAAACAACAACAGTGGAAATTTTAAAACGGTGCTTAGCATGCATAAGAAGTCAAGGGCACCAATTCGAACAATTGTTATAAAATAAATTTTGGAAATAAATTAAAATTTAAATTATCATAGTGTTTTAATAATAAATTCATGTTCTACTAAAAAGCTTACTAATTAAAAACATACATATAAGATTTCATAGAATTACTACTGCACAGAGAAATAACACCCCTTTTTCTACCTGCTATGTACGGCTATTGTCCAAATTCAACAAAAGAGACAAGAGATAGTATCGTGACTGGTAAGAGAGAGACAGACTACTAGCTCCCACGTGTAGTGTTAGTGAACATACCGAAAGCAATTATGACAAACTGGCTTGTACTTGATTTAAGTTTTCGCAAATTGAGTCTTATGAATTAAGGCCCCGTTAGTTTAAATTGCGATTTACTCTAGTTATTTTTAAACAAATATGTGCAAATTGTATACCGATATTCATTCATTCAGTCGTTGCATCACATTCAAATAGAACGCACGTATGTAGTTTAGCAATTAACTTTTTATCCTACCCTCATTATGGGTATCTGCGAAAAATGTAATAAAAATATTACTAAAACAAGACCAGGAATAGAGTGTAGTAAATGTGATAAATTAGTTCATCTAACGCCTGAATGTTCAGGACTTAGCAAGAAACAAAAAGATGCTCTCCGTGCCAATTAAAGCCTTAATTGGACCTGCGAAGAGTGTCAAAAAAATACACCTAGACGTCGGTCGATAATTATACCGGAGAACGAGAACGAAGACGATGATCACGAACTCACCAGTAAGATATCACCTACATCACCAGAAATGAAGAAACTTTTAAATGATATTTCTGCACACATGGAAAAAGCAATGAAAAGAGAGTTGAAAGACCTCACAAAATCATTGCAATTTCATAGTGATAAAATGGACGAGATCCTAGCAAACATTGAAAATTTTAAAGCAACTACCCTAGAACTCAAAAGAAAGAACGTGGAGCTATGTAATAAAAATAATGAACTCGAAACAAGAGTTGGTGCTCTGGAGCAACGAATACAATACTTTGAACAAAAACAAGTATCTAAGAAAATTGAAATTGTCAACATACCAGAAGAACACGGTGAGAATATGCCAATATTACAAAAAATTGCCAGTAAAATAGGTGTGCCTTTGGTAGAAATAGAAGAAGCATCATACCAATCAGGAATCAAAGAACGTCCCGGGAAGCTCATAGTTAGTTTTAAAACTGAAAACTTACAAAATAAGTGGGTAAAATCAGCGAAATCGGCGACTATTCTGGTGGAAAACGTGCTTCCGGAGGCCCCTCATAAACATGGTAAAGACATAATCTATATACGAGAAGCACTAACAGCTTATAATAGAAAATTATTATGGAACGCAAAACAAAAACTCAGAGAAACTCATAAATATATCTGGTGCAAGAAAGGAATCATACACGTCAAAAAAGAAGATAACGGACCGGCAGTAATTCTAAGAACAAATGAAGATATTAAAAAACTATTATATAAATAACTACAGTATGTAAACACTACACAAACCAAACTATTAAAAGCACTAAAATGGACCATATACTAGAAATTACTAACTGCATCGATATTAACTCCTTCATTAACAAAATACCCAATAACTTAAGTCAAATTAATCTAATGTGCATGCACCTTAACATAAGATCCTTAATTAAAAACTTTAACGCCCTCGAACAATACGTACAATCTAGTTACGTTAAAATCGATATAATTATAATAACTGAGGCTAATATTTCCGACTCTCTGAGTTGCTTGTACAACATAGATGGGTATCAAATGTGTACAGAATTACGAAATAATAGAAAAGGTGGCGGAATTATCGTGTATATAAACAATGAATATAAAACTACTATAATTAAAAACAAAACACTGCACTTTGAATCCATTATTGTTAATGTGAGCACTCCCGCAATGTATTCCGTAAACCTGTTCACAGTATACCGGCCTCCTGATTCGAGTAAATACCTATTCTTAAAAGAATTAGATAACCTACTAAGTAGCTTGGATATTAACATGGACCTTATTTTTCTGGGCGATGTTAATATAGACCTACAAACTAAAAATTGCATCGAACATAAATATAGCAGTATCCTACACAGCCATGGTCTTGAGTCCGGGATATCGGAACACACTCGTATTGTTTCTACTATGGATAAAATAACTAAAACTTGTATCGACCATATATTTGCAAGATCTCGTACTCAAGAACTATTCACGGCGGTGTTAGGAACTGCACTGGCCGACCATCGAGCAATCGCTATCGCTTGCACGGGCAAAATGCAACGAGATATACAGGTTGCTCCAAAATTTATTACTACATTTAATAAAGATTTATTAAAGAAGTCATTAGAAAGTATCAGTTGGCATTGCGTAGAAAAAATGAATAACCCCTATTTAATATATAAATATATTTACGATGAATTTCATAAATGCTACAAAAAATCAGAAACTAAAATAACATTACGTCAAAACCCAAAAAGATCGGACAATAATTGGATTAATGGAAAAATAATTAAAGCATGTAAATACAGAGACAAACTATTTCATGAGTGGGTAAAGGACACGAATAATAAAATAATTAAATTATATTATAATAAAGCTCGAAATTACGCGAATAAATTAATAAAAAAATATAAAAATGAGAAAATTATCAAAGAAACACGTGAGAACAGACATAATCCTAAAGAACTTTGGAATATATTAAATAAACTAACAGGAAGAGTAAAATTATCGGTCGATCGTATTTTATTAGACGCTTTTGGTAGTAGTATTACTAAACCAGTAGATATTGCCACACATTTTGGAAAACATTTCTCAAATGCTGTGAAAAGCATTATTGAAAAATGCAATATAAATTTATTACAACCAAATAGTTATAGTAAACCGACTGATCATTCTTTTTTTCTTCCGAAAGCAAACCCCGAAAACATTTCGAAAATTATAAGGTCCCTCAGTAATAATAAAGCACCCGGACTTGACGGCATACGCGCAATAGACATTAAATCTATTTGCCATAATATATCTCCCGTAATTGCCAAGTTTATTAACTCTAGCATCGAAAATGGGATATATCCTAAAGAACTGAAGACAGGAATTGTCAGGCCCATTTTTAAGAAAGGTATTAAACATAACTATGACAACTATCGTCCTATCACGCTGCTCCCGACGATTGACAAAATCATTGAAAAGCACTTGTCACATAAAATCCATTCTTACTTTAATCAAAATAAAATAATAAATAATCAACAATATGGATTTCAGCCACAGAAAAGTACTACCCAATTGCTGTCTGCCTTTACGAGTCATATAAATGGTCATCTTAATAACAAACTGCAAGTGCTGGTAGTTTTTGTAGACTATACCAAGGCATTCGATACTTTACGACACGAGACGCTAATAGAAAGACTTGATCAATGTGGTATACGAGGTCCTGTCTTAGAATGGTGTAAAGATTATCTAAAAGATCGATCTTATTGCGTAAAGGTAGACAATACTTTGAGTGATGAGGTCCAAGTAACCGAGGGTACTGCTCAAGGATCCGTGCTGGGTCCACTTCACTACTTGGTGTACGTCAATAATATTACGAGTATCATAAAACATTGCGAAATATTACAATTCGCAGATGACACTTGTCTGATAGCCGCTGATAGAGAAGTTAGTGTTGCACTTAATAAGCTCCAGATTGACTTTGATAACTTGGTTAAATGGTCACATGACTCTGGCCTTATTCTTAACCCAGAAAAAACCAAAATGATGCATATATGTTCATCTCATAATAAACAGATCCTACAATACAAACTAATATCACACGATCATAAATGCTTACACACGCCGTTTATAAGAACAAGTCAATGCACTTGCCATGTCATTGAAGTAGTTAAAACTTTTAAATACCTCGGACTGACCATTGATGATCGCTTAAAATGGACTGAGCACATTAACGGTGTTTGTATGAAGCTAAGGGCTATTTTGGCCAAATTTTCTATCATTAGGTGGAAAATTTCTTACAAAAACTTATTGACTCTGTATAATGCACTAGGTGATTCTATTATCGATTACGGCTTAAGCTCCTACGGACTAACTTCACGTTCTCATCTAAATACAATTTATCAACTACAACTAAGAATACTAAAAAAGATTGTTCCCCATAAAATTAAATTGAAATTCCATAATAACGATAGTGGTCTGTTTCATAATTGTAAAATCATTCCCATACATGACAAATTGAAATATCGACTACTAGTTGAACAATACTTCAATAGTAACATCCAAGTAGTAAAAGAGAGTTCCTACAATACACGTAGCGCCTCTCTTGTAAAGTTAAATGTTCCTCGTTTCTCAAATTTATATGGTAAAAATTGTCTCGAATGTGTAATTCCCCAACTAATTAATAATTTAAATCCAGATCTTAAAAATAGCCTAACCCCAAAGAACATAAAATCAAAATTAAAAAATTATATATTAAATAACTTAACATCGCAAACTGAGTAATATAAAAGTATAATAAGACATTATTTAATCTATTCAATCCAGTATTTTAATAACAGCCTGTATATGGTGTTATACTAACCGGTTTTATGCCTGTGCTGAGTGCGCCGGGCGCGCGTCAGTACTCACTACGCAGTGCAGCGCGCGCAACGCACGCTCATGATCATGTCTCACACACCTATGTACACCACTACACACCTGAATTATAATGTACAATAATTACTTGTGTAAATTCATTTTATTGTTAAATGTGAAGCGACGACTGGACGGCGTATGGTAAAACTTGTACAAGTTTATATTGCGCCGAAATGTAATGTTTTTGTATTTTTTTTATTGATAAATAAACAGCAAAAAAAAAAAAAAATATAAAGGGTATGAACCACAGATGTTTTCCTAGAATTTTAAGTGCTCTAAAAATCCTAGTTTTTTTTTTTAAGAATTTCAAAGTGGAATATGAAAATTATTTTTTCACTTTGTTTGTCGTTTAAGGACTCGTATCTAATTTTATATGTAACATTTGCTCCAAAACTGAATTTAATATGATTCTACAACTAATGCAGATAATTATTACAAAAGCATGTTTGGATTTTCAATGTTAAAAGTAAATTTATAGTCGTTTGAAGTTTGAAAACTGGCTTTTTTCGAAATTAACTTAAAAAATTATTTAAAAAAAAACTATTGGGCCTGAGTCTTGTAATTAGGCCTCAATGTATAGCAGAAGGCTCCACGGGTCCACCCACGGTTTTCGTTTGTCCATCCATGTGCCGAACCACCTGTATATATATATAATATGCTTTTATGAAACTGATTTATTATTTATGTCTGTGAAATAGTAATTATCTTAATTCAATACATATTTGAGTAATTATGAACACTATTGCAATTAACTAACGTATTTGGCGCAGTTTAGATTCGACATAATTCAATTAAAATTTTAGATGAAAACTAATAGGTATTATTGTGTATACTGTGAGCACAATTATATACCCTTCCCCAGCAATTTGTTCTTTCAAAGGTTGTCTGGAAGAAATTCCTGTTTAGTAATAAGGCCGCCTTTGTGTACTATAATATAATATATAGTGTAATATTATATATATATATATCTCCCACGTAAATCCTTTCATTTTTCCGGGATAATAAGCAGTCAAGGTATGTGTTAATCCAGAGCCTAACTACCTACTACAATAGTCCATACCGAATATTGTAAAATTCGTACAGCAGTTTTTGTGATACCTGAGTAACCATCCATTAATCCCCCCATCTATCTATCCATCCTCAAAAACTTTCACATTTTTAATAGTAGTAGGATTACAATATTATATTACAATAATAATATTATGCTTACGTGTGATCTTTTAATCTTTGTAAAAGTTTAAAATATCCTAAAAGCATGTAAGTAGAGCAAACCAGCTTAGGTATTATTGGACATTAATTACCTATCGAAATAAAATGAATAAAAATGATGTCCAAATGAAACTTAACAGGCTTTTTTCGGAAATAAAACCGAAAAAGCTACCTACCAGTCCCACCCTAACCCGCCGAGAAGAACCGGCGCGGTAATAAACTCGAACGAGGCTATCTTTTAGCAAAAATATGGAAAATTATTCTTGTAAACTTAACCTACGTTAGAAATAACAAAAGTCAAAAAGTACACAAGTACATATAATATACAGCCCTTAATCGGGATATCTTAGTCCCAAGGTGTGAAATCGTTAAGAAAATAATTTACTTTATAATAAGCTTTAGCACATAAATCCATCTTTGACAACTTTTTAAAATTTATTAATCGAAAATAATTTATTCAAAAGTCAAAACCGATTTACCTCAAGTAACCTTTATGGAGTGAGATAGATCTGTATTTTACGGCTCTACCTTTATGAATCTCTAATGAGATACATTTCTATGTTTCGACTAATTTATATCTCTAAATCTCCAGAGGAAACTTCACCAGTAATATAACTGAATTTAATTCAATATTGTGTTTAGAATTTCCACAAATTTTCAATGGGTAGTGAAAACACATGTTCCGGCCATTCTGGTACTGCCAACTGCAAACTCTTGAACCGACTAACTAGTATGTACAGCTGCCTACACTAAGAACGTTAAACATAATATTATTATCGCAATATATTATTATAACCTATATATTACCTATATATTATTATTGCAATTAAATATGTATACTTTTTAAGATGTTTATTAAACATTAATTTAATAATAACCACGTAAATCTGGTCCTGTACTAAGTATCGGAAGAAAAAAAAATGTTGTTTCCAAGTTTGGTTAGGACAATGCAGGCTGATCACCTGTTTGTCTGACAAGAAAGATGATCCATGTCAAGAGTCGAACCTGGGCCTGATCTCTCGCTAGTCGTGTCGGTCTGTCCGTCCCACTGGGTTTCGAGAGTAAAGAAGAGAGAGTGCTCTTGTGTACTGCGCACACACTTGGGCAGTGTAAAATAACTCCTGCGTAGCTGGCCTGGTTTCAATGAAACCGGCCACCGTCACCGAAATCGGTGTGGGGAGCTATTATTATAATTATCCGAAGCATTTTTATCACAGGTACCGGCCAACGGAAGCATATATACTAATTTTATACGATACACATATTTAAGATTTTTACTATACTATATTATATATAATATTTTTAATACACATCCAAGATCCAGGAACACAGAAAAACTTTTTGGACCTTCGGCGAGATTGGAACCCGCAACCTACGGCTTAAAAGGCCGTTAAATTTGTAATACGTCCAAATACGATACGTTTTCAAACATTCGGATTAAGATCGGACAACGTCATCGTATTTCTCCAATTACGTTCGACAATTTTAATCATAATATTTCCATTCTGAAAATCCATCCTCCTACCTTGCGTATGATTAAATTTCACATTCTATATAAAGGTACAACTTTCAAACATGGAATAAGATTGTAACTTGAAGGTATATGAAATGGCATATCCATTTCATATACCTTCAAGTTACAGTAGATAACAATAATTAATAAATAACATAACATAATCGCATTCTACGTTTTTATAAAAACTATCATATGGCTATCAGACAAAGACAGCAACGTTGTTTTAGTTATCCTTTGTGTAAATAGTTTTATTAGTTAGGGGGTAAAAGTTTGAAGTGTAGGTACTTATATTCTGAGGCTTCAAGGTTATAATTTTACTAACTTTTTAAGAACACTTAAATAGAAGTTAGAATTAGGTTAATTATAAATTACATTACACTTATAAATTCAGATTATTCCTATCAAATTACCTATGACTATAATATATTAATAAGGGGTCCTTATAAAAATATGGGTTTTGCTTTTACCGCCATCTTATTCGTGGATGAGTATTTTATTGTTTATGTATTACGCCCAGGAAATATAGGTACGAATTACGATTACGAAAGGTTTCATCGCCATATTTGTTCCTATATTTTTATATTTTCGTGATATACATCTAAACGCAACGGACCCGTTCAAAAAAATATAATATGTTATTATCGCACTGTCAAATTGGTTTAAATGTTTCCTTTGTTTTCTTGACTTCTCCAAAAAGGTGCATTTGGGTATATTGTCATTAAGTAGGACGATTTCTGGTGCCCCAAATGGATAAAATACAATGCCGAAAAGTTGGTCCCAAAGAATATGTCATTCGCTACTATAGTTCTGAGTATTGCCTCCCAAATCAATCAGATTAATCTTCATTCGGTCGAAACCTTATTATTTCGTGGCCTATTTTACAATGCGTAATCCAATAATTTTACAATTTAATCTAATAGATATCGCGCCACATTTTAAACAGATTACAAAATTAATCACGGTTTCAAAATTTTCCGCAGAAACTAAATGAAATTAGCAACGAATTACAGAAGGTCGCAGAACAATTTGCAATAAATTTAATCTCAGCTTTTAAGTGCAAAACTCGTATGTATTTTCTTTTGTATGTGGCTTTTTAATAATCTTTTGTCTTTCTTGAGAGGCTATTAAACATTATTTAGGAGTCTTTTGTGTCCCTAAATGATTATTATTCCGTTATTAAAATAAATAAAGAAAACGGCGTATAAAAATGTACACAAAAGTATGATTGTTTAAAGTTTATATCGGCTTTCATTGAAACAGTTTCGGTGATAATTAGGCACACTGGGAGTTCCCGCGCAACCGTTAGAGTTATGTAACTCCTGATAGGAACCTTATGCCAACGACATAAGGGCCACTATCATAGAAGCACCGAGATAAAATTACTCTGAACGGTCTATAAACCGCTAAGAGTATTAATTACTTTGAACAAATATCGTCATTTAGCGATCGGAAACACTCGAATTAACTTGAAAACGTTTAATTATGATTATTCCCGAAATTTTCTTCGCAACATGGACACTTATTTCTGCGTAGAGGCGGAATAATTTTGCTTTCATCATATTAATACGTGGAGCAAAAATTTTAAGTAGGTACCTAAAGTTTTACGAGAAATTTGCAAACGGAATTGTATGAACTTTGGCACAGTTAAAGTTTATGTGGAGGAAGGTGTAAGAAACTAATATTTTTTCAAATAATGCTTAGAAATACTTAAAATTAATAAAAATAAAGTAACACACACTACCATACATTGTATAGTAATTAATAACAGTAGGTTTGACACGATTGACAATTTTTCTTTCATAGGTAAAATTCTTGCGAATGTCAGGCAAAAGAACCCTATAAAAGTTGAAACTTATTCGTTTAACTATATATTGAATTTAAAAATTTCAATCATATTGAAATTTTTAAAGTTTTCAACGACTAGCCGACTTCTAGTAGTCGTTATTGGCCTCTCTATACATTTTGACCACTACTACGGCCAGCGAAAACCACATTGCAATAAGTAGAAAATAAGGATTAGGCTGTTAGACTATTTTCTTCTAAGTTAGCGTACCTAACGGTAACTTATATCTAAGTTGACGAAAACGACCTTGTAATGAGGCGAGAATAAGGATTAGGCTGTTTGGCTATTTTCGTCTAAACTAGCCTACTGTTATATGTTGACAGACGAGTATACGAAGACTTAATCCTACCTTAAAATAGCGACATTTGAAGACATACAGAGAGTGTTATTTAAGAAACACCAAGTTATTAAGGCTTTAGTTGAAACAATAAAACATTGTAAGGCTGTCGGGTCACATATACAGTAGTCTACAGTCTACACACAGACAGACATATCCGCTGACAGACAATAGCCTCGGCTCGGCATTGTGCGATCGAGTTACGATATTTTATATAAATCTGATGATTAACAATAAATGAATTGATAATGAACAATGAAGGGATTTCAATTTATTTTTGTATCCTTAAATGTCTCAATGAATTGATAAAAAGATTTGCTATTTTCTTTGAGCATTATTTAAACAATACTATACTAAATTAGGTACTCTTTGGCGCGACTTTTGCATCCAGGAACAAAACGCTATCTATAATAATCATATGAAATTTTTCGATATAACTTTGGGTACAAACATGTTTTGCGTAAGTTTTTTATTTCACAGAGTTTTACGGTAAAGTAGAGAAAGAAAAGTGAATATGCCTATGTTACACCATTCTTTTTGCCCCACGGGAACAGTTTTCTTTTTTCGGTTACAATTAAGATTATGTATTTCTTTGTGAGAATGAAAAAAATAAAATGTGCTCAATTTCTTCTGATCCCATGACGTCTGAAATCGAAATCTTAAATTTGCACCGGCTTCACGTTTAATTAAGACACAATAATATGCAAGTGCAGTTTGAAACTTCGTAACCTTACAACATTGCCTTCTAGATCATGAATATCTACTTGAATTAATTAACAAAGGTACAAAATTTCTTAAGATAGGTATTAAAATAAGTTCTGTAACTGATCTTACATCTACAGAAGTCAGATCTTCCCTTAGATGGAGAACCAGCCGTCGCCACTGGTAGATAAGTGTACCTATCAAGTATCACCTACGAGTACAAAACAATAGGATTTCATCCCCAAACCCAATTACATTCCCACGCGATAATCGACATAAATATGTATATTCCAATTTATTTTACTGCAAGACTAAATCAAATAGCAAGTGAAGGGTAGTTACACTTTCTTCGTTCGCGGTGGCACAATCATTCGACGTACATTTTGCATTCATATTGTGAATTATTACGACACAAAATAACATCGGATTTCTCCGTCGTATTTTGTTTCAAATCGAAGCTACATTTAATATGCATTCAAAGGAATGAGTTGAAATATGTTTTATTTCTTTCTAAATGGGTTTTCTCACCTTGCTCGTATCACCCAGATATTTTGTTATTTGTTAGGTGACAAATAACAAAATATCTAGGATAAATTAGCTATCGATATATCCTACTACCTACCTACTTATTATAAATGTGAAAGATTGTGAGGATAGATGGATGGATGGATGGATGTTTGTTACTCTTTCACACTATAACTACTGAACGGATTTCGATGAAATTTGTTATAGTAGTAGTTTAGGCTCTGGATTAAAAGATATGCTACTTATACCGAAAATGTACAGCACTACCGTGGTATACTATATTTAACCGTGCGGACTCGCGGGAAAAAGCTAGTACCTATTTATCATTATTATATAAAACTATTATTATATAAATATTTAATATAAAGTTATTATTTTGATAACAAATAACTACTGGCATGTACTCACAATTCACCGAAGACAGGCAAGTATTAATTTAAAAGTAAAAAAAGCACTAAGTAAAATTTAAACTCCGAAACAGAAACACTTATCAATTGCAGTGACTGGGCGCCGAAAAGTCTGCTGCAATAACCTTGTTTTAATGCATCTCGATCTCGGTTCAGAAAATACATTACATTTCTGTGAAAGAGAAATAATTATTTTATTCGCCACTTATATAACAATACGTGAAGCAAATACTTTATGTACGGGTTTTCGAGAATTGTGCGAACGGAGGAGTATGAAATTTGGCACAGTTAACGTTCATGTGGAGAGCGGTGTACAGAAAGTTAACTGCACTACTGTTAGCTCTCGTTGTCCAACTTAGTAGTAATTTAAAAATTATGTTTAGAAATACCAAAAAAAAATATAAACATAAAGTTACACACGCTCACTCACACTACCATGCGTGTATATAATAACAGTTGGTGATAGTTTGACACAATATTTGTCAACCTTTGTTTTATATTCCATAGACAATATTTATCTTTATTGCAGATCTAAGAGGCAAAAAAACACTACAAAATTTGAACCCTAAAAAATCCTACTAATATCATAAAAGTGAATGTTTGTGAGGATGGATGGATGGATGTTTGTCACTCTTTCACGCTAAAACTACTGAACGGATATCGATGAAATTTGGTATGGCAGTAGTTTAAGCTCTGGATCAAAACAAAGGCTACTTTTTATCCCGAAAAAGTACAGTGTTCCCGAGGGATACTATATTTAAGCGGGCGGAGCCGCTGGCAACAGCTAGATATGAATTATGGCCGAACCACCTAACTTGCCGACCTCTAGTCTTAGTAAATAGGTAGAAATCATTATCACTGATAATACCCAAATGTTGACATTTAACTAAATATGAATTTACTATATATTATTAGTTAGTTTATATTATTATTAATATTTTCATCAAACACTATCTTCCGTATGAAATGGTTGGTTCCCCAACGTGAGTATGACAAGCTATTTTAGTCCACTAAACAAGCAACTGCGTAAAGCAAAGCCACTCCTTTTCCTACTACTAAGTTGGACAACGAGAGCTAACTAGTCTTCTTGTTCCAGATGAGTAACTCAATACTGGTAACGGTGGTGCTGGTGTTCTGCCTCATCGCTGGTGTCGTCGGCAACCCCGTCAAAAGATCCCCAGACCTTGAGGCCAGGCGTCGGAGTGCGATCGACAGAAGTATGATACGGTATGTTATGTAAGTTATATAGATAGATAAATATACCTACGTCCGAAATTAAATTATATTAAACCGTTTATCTTGGGAAGCATATTAGCAATAATATTAATAAATCCTTGGATTAACTTAGGCCTGTAAGAGATCTAGTACCTGGGTAACCGAGCTTTACTCGGAGTTCTGATAAATTAAAAAATAATAAAAAAACGCACAAGATTATTTATAATAACAATAATAATAATAAAACATTTATTCGACAAAATAGACATTACATTACATACATAGATTTACTCTATAAGACACAATAACATGAAACAAACTAACATAATACAAGAAAAAAAACAAAACAGATATTACGCAATAAACAAAAACAGAAATAGGTAGGTATTATATTATTAGTATTTTGTTTTGTTTTTTGTTCAATGAGTAGGTACCATATATAATAATAGTATAAAATATAACGCACGCCAAGATGCTGCAGATAGGAAGGTAGGTAGCGTAATGTGAAATGTCCTATTGCCGAAATGGAGATCACTCATGCGTATCACCGTGGTGTGAACACCACACTGCCTGGTATTATGTGATTCCATTAGCTTTGTCTTTATTTATGTGACCGGGATTCCCACCCACCATATTTCGAATTTTCGAACAAAGCAAAACTTATACATACGCATAATAAACTGCCAATCGGACTTAGATAATAGTGTCGAAATTATTGATTTATTATATTGTTGAACTAATAAAGAAAAAACATATATAGATCTTAAAAAATGCGCAGTTTCCAGGGATAAGACCTAGATCGATTTTTCTCCCTCTAAACTCCCTGCATATTCTATTTCATGGTAATACTTGCAGCCGATTTCGAGAAACCGATTCTATATATACAAGACTGTCTCGTTTAAGGTATAAAGATTAAGATGTAGCAATCGAAGATTGAATAAATTGATCTTGGATTGGAGATGCGTTACGTAAAAGAATAACACAGAGTTTATGAACCATTTTAATACTTTCCCATGATATTTGATTTACAAAAAGTTTTTTATGATTTTAAATAATATTATTATAGCTCCTAAATTTGAATGTGCGGTAGAGGCTAGACCCTAGCCTTAAATATTTTATCTAATAATTGCATATTGCTTCACAGGTTGGGGCGATCGTATCCAGCACAGCTATCAGCGGCAGATATAAGAGAAGCGTTACAGAGGCCCACTCGCAAAGGGAACAGTTTTCTTCGCTTCGGCAGATCGCAGCCAGTGGCCTTCACAGCAGAGGACCTTCTCTCCCTTCTGAGGTCCTCCGCAAACGACTACGACTCACCTATTAACAAACGCGTCTCAAACTTCGTAAGGTTCGGCCGGGATACCAAATTCATCAGGCTGGGCAGGTCCGGCGAAGACGAGAAAGCCCTAGAACAAACCTCGGATGTTGTCGTCGGCGGATACCCCGAAAGGAAGCACAGAGCGAGGGACCACTTCATCAGGCTCGGCAGAGACAGCGAGGAACTTACTGGCAACGGCTCCGAGGAGGTCCTCGATGAAAGGAAAAAGCGATCCGCCGATTGCCACGACTGCCAGTCGTAAAGATTCGGATATGCATAAACTAGTTCCAAATGAGACGATGTTTTACGACTTCTGAGGTGAATGGTTGTTTTTACTATTGAATTTTAACACTATGACTGTTGCAGTAGCCAATGTCCTTGGTCAATTAACTTCCAATTAATGTTATTATACACTCAGATAGAAAATAAGGTTTTCTTGGATATAATGGTTCTCAAATTACAAAATACGCTCAAAAACTAAAGCACAAGCTCGAGAAACTATCGACTGCGAAATACTGAGTTTTTGTGTGTCGGTGGCATTTTCCCGTTCAATTTCAATCTCACATTAACATGTGCAAGCGCCAAAAAGATGAAAAAGTTTGCAATGCTTTTGCGAAAACGTTAAAGCTAGATCTTTCTTCGATGCATATTATTGACTGACTTAAATAATATAAAGGAGCAGAAAACTAATGTTAGTAAGGTGCACCTTTATATTAGGACAGTTTTAACATTTCAATGTATATAAAGGTTTATAATAGATATGAGAATGTATATTTAAATGTCTGTCTATCAGTACATAACCTGTTAGTTGGTTAGCAAATGCGCTTATAACGATTAATATTATTGTTAAAATAACAATTATTTATCTTGTACATTATATTAAATTTTTTACTAACTAATTATGGACTAGTTTTATTATGATCCCTTTTTATTTTACTATATTAGTTATGTACCTACAATCTACATAATATACACTTATTACATTTATTTACTTACATTACATTTCATCACTTAATCTAGTTTATGCTTTAAATATTATAAGTATCGTTGTATTTGTGTATTCTAATTGTATTTTGGTAAGCTCGTTGAAAGTATTCGAAACAAAGGCTGGGTACATTTTCGAATGCTTTCATTCTCGATTTATCTTAATGTTATATTGATGTCAGATACGTATGTATACATGATTATGATTCTAAGCAATATATTACTTGTGACAAAGTTATAACAGTTTTATTTGAAAATAAAGTTAACATCAAACTTGACTTACATTTATTTTTGTCTCAATTGAATTTATCAGTTTAAAAGCATTTAACGACAGTCAGGAGATCAATAATTGTATTAAGATTTTTAAGGTACTTTACGAAATGCAACAACAAAAATATAAGTAATATATTTATTTATATTCATCGGCGTCTCTTGGCCCTCCCATTTTTTTTTAATAAATATACATATTTTAGGTACTTCTTCCCGATGTAATTGTGTAAGACTATATAAATACTATAAGACGATGCTCAGTGCTGAACGATCAATTATAACACCGGCACACAAAAAAATAATTGTATGTATCTACGGGCATGTTTTTCAACCCGCTGAATACGAATTTCATGTCAGTTTAGGCCGTCCAGCCTTCAATTTTTTATACCAAGATAATCCCAATTTTCTTCGATTTTTGCAATTATTGATGATTTTTTAAAAGTTTTATAGATTTAAAACGGTTTATGATGAAAGTACGATCGAAATTAGTATTTAACAGATCAAAATACATGCTGCATGCATGCATGATCAAATTATGCTTGCCTTAGATCTCAAAATTTTTTTTCTTGCTAAATCGAATTTTCGCTATTTTTTGGGGTTTTTTGCAATTTACTCGAAATTGAAGGCTGGACGTCCTAAACTGACTTGAAATTCGTATTCAGCGGGTCGAAAAACATGCCCGTAGATAGGTGGCGCCCGGTGTACAGACATTTTTTTTTGTGTGCCGGTGTAATTATTATGAAACAAGTTTTCCATAGACTATAAAGCCTTAAATACGTTAGTAATATATATTCTTTGCCTTAAGCCCGACAGATACATTCCATCTTGCTTATGTTAGTCTAGGCCCTAGACTGTAGGAAAACGCTAGCACTCTTTAAATATGGTCTACTATGTGGATAATACAATGCCATGGCGATATAACTCGATCGGTCTGAAATGTTGACAGTAATCTCTGACTGATCACCTACATGGTTCAGAGATAGTCTCTATGGCCCATGTCCTGCAGCGAACGTCCTGTAAAAAAACAGTATCAAAGTGTGTAAGCAACAGACACTTAATACAAGAAGTAGCGTGTAGCCAGGCTTTAGCTGCTTGTTATATTTACGATATTTACAACATCTACTTGATCCTTTATGTAGCCTGATTGCTCATTACAGCACTTTTATTACCAGGTTTTAAATTTTATTAACACCTCGTTCCTCAATTAAATTTATTTCATGTAACTAAGTACAGTTACGTCATAATTCAGTAATTATATTATTAACATCTTTATAAATGGCGCAACATACCTATTCTGTTAAAAAAAGTTGTACATTATTAATTAGTGCAGTGTTGCATTGTTTGCAACGGCAATTTCTTTGAATATTATTGAAAAGGACATTGGAAATTTTGTACAACTATGGAACACCCATGTGTCGACATCAATATCGACGAATCGAGCGAGGTCCAGTTCCGATGTCATTTAGGGTAAAACTGGGATAGATGCCGCAGTGGGATATATGCCTCAGTTTAAAAAAACCTAACTTCTAAAACTCGCGACTAAGAATTAATAGTGTAAGTGGGAGCCGCAGTCGCCCTGCACCTCTGTTGCCAACGGGTTGTTATCGGTGAATATGCTTCAGGCTCGTGTGTGTACATTTTATCTTCACGGCGAGCTTGACGAACACGTCAAAAATTAAAGGTTATCATTAGTTTATATTTGTCGATATATACGAGTAACATTATAAGTAGTAATAAGTTCAGTATTTTTGACGTGACAACGTCTTATAATTCGATGGATCCGGCTGCACGCACGAAAAACCACGACTCATGCGGCGTTACCTCGCTCTAAGGCGTTCGAATCAGTCTCTCTCCTACTTGAGTGAGCGATCCATCAGTATTTTCTTATGACGTTGTCACGTTCAACTATCGTCAGTGAACCGACTTAACAGACAACCGATATTTTTATTACTTTATTATATTGGTTCATTAAGTGTCCACCTAGATGTAAATCTATGCTCTTTTGTTTTTAATTTATTTAAATAAATACGTGGGCATCTATCCCTATCACAAAGGATAGTTAATAATTTTCGAGGTATAGGTTTAGAGGCACCTATCCCTCTGTACACCATATATGTTTTTCAATATACTTTTAGTGCTCTGTTATATGTTTTTGTATCAATGTATATTTTCTTTACTGATTTTAGAAAAATCATGCCACGAAAATAAATTTAGAAAGGTAGGAATGCGAACTCGAAAATTTTCTTGGATTACAGAACAACTATAGTTGGCTTTGATAAAATGCATAAAAGAAACCTTGGGCATAAACGATTTGTGTGGAACAAATATTTTTAAATTTAATTATCGTTATTTTTGTAATATCAGAACCATCTTATAATATATGAAATTTATAAGTAAAAAAAAAACTAATAATAATTCAGCATAAAGCTACCTATTCATAGTAACTATTCATATAATATCAACATTTTAAAATTAGGAGGCTATTTTGAGAGTTTTACTCCAGATGGTAAGGATAAGTTAGCCTCTAGAAGTTTGGTGTCCTAATCGGATCAAAGCAGTAATTTCACTCCAGTGGTCCAGCGCTTACAGCTCTATAAGGCGCAGGCTCGACCTCACATGGAATACTGTTCCCATCTCTGGGCAGGGGTGCCAAAGTATCAGCTTCTCCCTCTGGATTGCATCCAACGAAGGGCAACTCGAATTGTCGACTGCCAAAGCATTTTAAATCACCCCGACTCCCTGGCACTACGTAGAGATGTAGCATCGCTCTGCATCTTCTATAGCTCAGATTTCTATAGGTTATATCACGGGAAGTGCTCCGAAAAATGGTTCGGACTTATAACTGCTGCAACCACCTTTTTCCCTTCACCATCGTTCCACGCGACAAAACTTCAGTATGAATGAAAATTTTACAATCTAATAGTATTTTGGTTTGTGGTATCGACATTTTTAAAATGCGGCTAATATAATCCCAATGGATGGATAGTTTCTATTTAAACGAAATAGTGGACTCTGTTTAAATATTTGTTATTGATGTTGTTAAGTTTATTTAAGATGGGACCGCACTATAGGCGGCAGCGGAGCGATGCGACGCGACACGTCCCTAATAGTAATACCGCAATGGAGTGCCGCGTCGCGTAGTTCCGCTGCCGCGTACTTACGTCTAGTGCCGTCACACCTTTATTGTTACGTACGTAAATAATTTACGTAATATTAGACAAATGAAAGGTTTTCTCAGCTTATTTTATCTGAAATTAAATTACCTAATAATTTATTTATATTAGGTAATAAATTTTAAATTATATGCTGATTTAAAAAAAAACTTTTAATTCTTTAATGTTGCTTTTATTAGTTTGCCTATTCATTTTCATCGACATCGAGCTCCTTTCAGCATTTTTCGCATTTCTCCTATAGTTTTGGATTTCGCCTACCGTGCCTATTTAAAAAATTCACCCTTTACCTATAGTTTTCATTATTTATTATTTTATTTCAATATAAAACATAATATACGTCCCTCTCACATTACCGGGCACGATATCGGATATCTTGATCGCGTAATGTGAAAACGCTCTTAAACTGATAAGCGAATAGTTTTAAAAAACATCGATAGGGGAGGGTGGTAAAACATGGGCAAAAAGGTGGTCACGATATTTTTGACATTTAAGGCCAGTCAATTTAAATTAAACTATTTCTCTAATTATTAAGGTCCTCAGGATTTGTTCGTCCCTGCATGCTAAATAGGACCCATACATCGGGGAAACATCTATCTATTGACCTTAATTTCAGAATGACAACGACAGACAGTTTTAATCAAACTATTGAAACCACAGATTAAAGAGGAACAGAATAATATGATGAACAGCTACATAATTAGCTTCCTCTTTGATTGCACTACTGCAAGCATACGGTGTGTCCACGACTGTGTGGAAAAATCGTGAGCCGTTGAAAAGGACCGGACGTCAAAATATTAAAATTTGTATCGATTGGAAAGCTGTTTCTCTGTACGTATGACGTGAGTATATTGTTATATATTTTATATGTGATGAATACGCTAGATCAGCCATACTCAATTTTATAGGGTTCACAGACATGTTTCAGTCGTAGTGTCGAGGGACGCAACTCGCAAGCAAAAACTATTTAGGTATTGATTAAAACGTAATAACAAGTTAACGATGAATTTATTTAAAATAAATAAGTCGTTTTTACAAACACAAACAAAAAAATACAAACGTAATTACAAGTTAATGATGAATTTACATAATGTTATAATGCGATTTTTTAAATTTTGTACATTTTCAAAACTTTATCTAGGTAAATTAAAAAGCGGCCACAATAGCAATTTATTAAATTTTATATGATTAACATACATTTTTAACTTCAGACGGGCCAGTAACAAAGATCAGGCGGGCCACATGCGGCCCGCAGGCCCCCAACCGCGTTACACAGAGACACGACCAAAAATTAAGATTTTAAAAGGTCCAAGATATTTTTTTAACATAGGTACCCTACCCTATGTTAATCTAGGTTCTAGGCACTAAACTATTAATGCCAAATTTCATTCAAGTTCAATGACGCGAAAGAGTAACAAACAACATTCTCATATTTTGAAGTGAAACTACTTTTGCCACGTTGAGAGCAAAATTTCAAGGTCACGACACGATTTTGGATATAACGCCATCTGTCGGAAGCTATGATCTATGCCAAGTATACTCTGTACACGTCATGTTGTTTTTAACTTTTGCATTTTCATAATATGTATTTCTATTAGGTATAGAATGATTCTAATTTATATATTATTTTCTCTTAGATAATTTTTAAATGGCACCACCGCAAAATTGGTTGTCATTGCTTTGTGCGAATAGACAAACTTTTCCAACACACACAATAGGTGTACAGCGTGCATTTTCATTGATGTATGCGTCACAGTGATGAGTGAGTCGAACTACCTTCCAATTTGTCTAATAGCTTTTAGTATGTAATAAAACCTAACAAGGAGATAGATAGCCTGATTCTAATTATTAAGCCTCCATTCCGTTGGCCTCCATTAAACATTGAATCTAACATTGCCCACTGATATTGCGTATATGATACTATATACTATATTATAAATATTTGTTTATAATATAGTTGCCTATATGAGTATTTATTATTACTTTTATAAATTTCTTTTTCTTGTCAAAATTATTATGCTTGGCCTTAGAACGTTTTCTTGCTCTTGGTTTTTATTTTTAAGCGTTGGCACATAATGTTTAGTTCAAATATTTTTATAAGGATGGTGGTAGGCATAATGTAGATCGACGTTCAGAAATTGTATAAAAATACCCCTATTGAATAAAAATTTTGACTTTCGACTTTGACTTTGTGGGCTGTACTTAAAATGAAGTAAATAAATATAATTTCAATAAGTTTTTTATACTTAAATAAATTTTAAAAAGTCAAGTCGCATAATATTTTATTTTATCAAATACTTACTTTAAATGATCGTTAGATTATTTTAAAAATTGTTGTCCCTAGTGATCAAGAGATGTTAAAAAGACTAAATTATTTTTTTGTTTAAAAATTATATTTTTCCCATATTTGTTATATTGTTATTAAAACATTTTAAGAGCGTTAAAATACGCGATCGAATGTATAATTGAATACGCGCCTAGCTTCCATTAGGTATTGTATATAAGATGATGATGATGATAACTGTAAGTTACATAATGGCATATACTTGAGGTTCTTTAAACAATCTCGAAATTTCAAACGTGTATATTTAAAGACTAAGGAGTTCTGTTCAGTGCTCTAGGATCCAGGGTATAACCTTCGTGCAAAATCTTACTTTTTGGTAGCATATGCTTGGGCTACTTCAGGGAAAGTCAAAATCACTACATGTGTCCATATAAATTTTGAAGAGTTCCCTCGATTCATCATGGATCCCATCATAAGGTTCCCACATTCGTGACTCAGGGACGAATTTCGAATTATAACCTTGCAATGCAAAGCAATGTTCAAAGATATCCGTGTCGGTGTAAAATACTATGAGAAGTACCTATTATATCATCATAATGTGATGCTGTATGGTGGGA
>JAYRCH010000593.1:0-50828 GCA_037179445.1 Phengaris alcon alcon
CAGATGAGCATTTATATATTGTATGATATTATATATATGTCCATTGTCCACGTAAGCCTTGGGACATAACATGCAATAAGCATATATTATATGTCAACACATTTTAAACCAGAATGTAACGTAAAAAGTTATTTGCCTCGAAAGCAATTTGTTTAGACGATCCAGAGCCGAGTGATTGATGGACCGTTTTTAGACAAAAAGAATTTAGGCTAACGATTAAAATTTATCCTCGAGGGCGTAAGCGCCCCTGTATTACATGCATTTATTACATGTGATATGTGGTAAATGCATGTCATACAGCCATATAATATGATAAAAATACAATTATAAATGACTAGCTATTGCCCGCGGCTCCGCCCGCGTAAATCCAGTATCCCGAAGGAACACTGTACTTTTCGGAATAAAAAGTGGCCTATGTTTTAATATAGAGCCTCAACTACTACCATACCAAATTTCATCGAAATACGTTCAGTAGTTTTTGCGTGAAAGAGTAACAAACATCCATCCATCCTCACAAACTTTCACATTTATAATACTAGTAGGATAATAATATCATGGTATCTTCATTTTACATTCAAGAAGATTACGATCGGTAAATAAAAACATTCCGAATTTTTTAATTTCAGATAATTCAACAACAATAAAAAATCATGGAAAAAAAATATTAACAAGTGAATAATGTAAGCTTATTATTTTAGGTCATATAAAATAGAATAATAATAATAAGTAATCGTAGAATAAATGGTTTAAATGTGTAATACGAGTTCATTATTTTTATTTAATCAATATTTAGTTATGAGATGAAATGATTTTAAAGATAATAATATCTTACGGCTGCACTACTTGGTTTTTTCTCCACACAAACGCTGCTGGTAATTTACTCTAAAGGCAATATGGTAGACTCAAATTTTAGCGTAATATCGATTTTCATTAAACTCATCTAGGTCGGTATGTGCTTATTTCTTTAAATCAGCTTAGAAGATAATAGCCACCAAACATCGGATTTTTAGCGCAACTTTACACCGTAAATAAAAAACAAACAAAGAATGAAAATAATAAAACAACACATACCAACACAGTTTGATTATTCAGCAATTGAGATACCATTTACTTCAGACAAAAATATTATATAATTGTTTCATAAAACACCAACAGCCGAGTGTCGATTTGTTTAATTTGACGACTCCTTTTCTAAAATACTTTACAAATCAGTGTATATATGTGTACACTATAGCCTGTCTTCTAAGTACTTATAGATTACAATTTTAACGGTATATCCTTTTTTCGCCGATTTTAGGTGAAATAACAAGAATTTTCTTTTTAATTTAATTGTAGTAATAACAACAATTATGAATGTGTTATGATAATTAAAGGTATAAACCCTGTGCATAATTGATCGAAGTTTTAATAACTGGACATGAATACCGATTGTAGAGAGGGCTCTACAATAGTGGATTAAAGTTAAAATGTTTTCAAAGCAAAATATGTCAAATAAAATTTCTGCGCTCAAGCCAGTAATTATTACTGAACCCTTGTTTTACTTTATTGAAAGCATTGAATTATTAATTAAATCCTCCGGAAGGGAATATATGAAACCAAATTACTGTTTCCTGTTAGTGTTGAATAGCAGCTTAAATCTCTTTTGATTAACGAATTGTATATTTCACAAGAATTAAAACACATAATAGTTAAACTCATCGAGCGTTTTTGTTACTTCCATATTGTAAGAAAACTTTACATATTTATTTACATTTATGATTATTTTCATAAAAAATATAAGGTATATTTTTATCACTGTGTATAAGAAAAAATATTATACACAGTGATAAAAAAAAACCAAAACCGAGATCTATACACAATCTATAACCATACCAAATTTCATCAATTTATATTCATAATTACAGAAGCTAGAAGCGCGGACAGAGAGACAGACGGACGAACAGAGCGAAACTATAAGAGTTCCTTGTGTATTACGGAACCATAATAAAGTAACAACTGATGACGATCATGAATCAGCTGGTAAAAACAACTTTAGGCCGGTAAAAGATTTAGAATGATGATAAAATAAAAGGATATAGTGTTTTTCACGACTGAAACAAAATAAGCCGTTGAAAGTGCGCGTCAAAATAAAATTGAATTTTATTGATAAGATTGAAACAAAGATTTTGCGATTACTTTGGGCTGGATTCAGTCGGACGCTTAAATGTCTTTAGGGTCCGCGATTGTGTACGATACGTAAATCCGGCATACGTTTTTTTCGGCCATATAAAATCTACCCTAATATGGATAAATTGGATTGGACTTTCTAATGCTGTTGTCATATAATTTGCATTTATTTTAGTTATATTTTGGTATGATCACTGCAATACACACGTGTATTATGCAAGACGCGGAGCATACGCCTGTTCAAATAACTTTTTCTTGGACACACACTAGGGGTAAACTGAAAAATATAGTTATTACTTTGACCGTGTATAAGGTATCGTATTTTTGTAAATAAACACGTTGTGTGTGACCTATAAATCTCGAATTTTCGACGTGGTTACGTCAAGCAATTGTTGTTTAATTACGTAGTTTCCTGGCCACGTGTATATAAACATTACTCGCTATTTGCCGAATGTCTCGAGACCACTTAAAGTTGATAGCCTACCGTGAACGAGAGATGTTGAGAGATGTAATAGGATATTCCTATTTGTACAGATTCTATAGATTTGGTAGCTGGTGATCTTTAGATGTAACCTACATAGAAATTGACACTGAAAGCCCTATTTCAACGATACAACTAACAAACATCCTACCATAAATGTGAAAGTTTGTGAGGATGGATGTTTGTTACTCTTTCACCCAAAAACTACTAAATGGATTTTGATGTAATTTGTTATGTTAGTAGTTTAGGCTCTGGGTTAAAACATAGGCTACTTTTTATCCCGAAAATGTACAGTGTTCCTTTGGAATACTGTATTTACGCGGGCGGAGCCGCAGGCAACAGCTAGTTAATATATAAATGCAATATTAAAGTTTTATACCTCGACTATTTGGCCCAACAGACGTTTTTCTGTCCTAACTATAAACTTGAATCCTACTAATATTATAAATGTGAAAGTTTGTGAAGATGGATGAATGGATGGATGTTTGTTTCTCTTTCACGCAAAAACTACTAAACGGATTTTTATGAAATTTGGTATGGAAGTAGTTGGAGGTCTGGATTAAAACATAGTCAACATTTTATCCGAAAAAGTACAGTGACGCCGTGGGATACTGTATCTACGTGGGCAGAGCCGCGGGCAAAAGCTAGTAAATAAATAATTACACCTACAACCTACACCAACATCTACAACATAATATTCTTCACCTACATCTGCAACTACAACCTACAACTTACATCAACTACTTTTCCACCTACAACCTACTGGACCGGCCGATTTTTTTGAAATGACCCAAACAGGTAACTGAACGCAGGCACGCACCTATAAATACTTGACAGTGAAATGACGATTTTAGTATTTACAATATTCCACACCGCTTAAACCTTCCCTGAACTTTCACAATTATTAATTCAATAGCAAAATTAGCCAAATTGCTCCAGCCGTTCTCGAATTCTAGCGAGACATTGGAATTGCAATCCGTATTTATATGTATATAAGAAAGAAGAAGACGATGAGATTATATAGTAATTGAAATGTATACAATCTAATAATTTACGTATCTTTTAAAATATATATCTAAAAAAAAATAACAGAAAAATGATATTGTAATTGTTGTTCGAAGTGTTATAATATAATCCATACGCATCATATTATGTTGACTTGTATCGTAGCGCGTGGGTCACAATATTCATTTTTGTCATCGTACCTTTAGGGAGCGGCTCATCATAAAGGTGCTTGTAAAGCGAAGCAAACTACGTCTAAAGTTATTGCAAGGGTTTATGGAGGTTATAAACGAACGGCCAAGTCACAACTTGCCAAGTAAGCGCGACGGGACGGACAACTTAAAATGATAATGAAATCGCTTACCGTACGACTTTGTATCGTCAATGCCTGAAATTGCTCTAAGGAATGGAAAGGATATAAATGCTCGTTATCTACTTGTAATCTTATACAAACTGTGTAGTCGTTCTGAAAAGAGTTTAACTTAACAATAATGTAGCATCTGTGTCATTCTGTTAACAACGAAATTCAAAGAAAAACTTCACTATTAGTTTAAACATAGCTTTGTAAGACAGGTATTCCTGTCATTATATTAACTCTTCCACAAACTATCTGCTAGACTTAATAAAAAACTTGTTTTTAGTTTTATTAAAGCTTACGTATTTTACGTACCGTAGATTTATACCGTATTTACTTTTTATAGTGTTTGCATGAAAGCATGGAAACAAGTTAAATGAAACCTTTTTTACAAAAGCTACGACGTTAGTAGACATTATTCGAAAGAAAAACAATAAAAAAATACTAAAAGGCTACCAACCTAAGGATCTGATTTTTTTATGGTCGGTGTAAAATTGTTTGTTAGGAGAGTCAGTACCAGGTGAGCAAACCTCAATAGGTCTTTAGATTTGACTGGAAGTGTGAAACAAAGTATCCTTAGGATCTCAACTTATGCCAAACTTGTACCAGACAAAATTGGACTACTCTGTGAAAAGTTGTGCCTGGTCATACATAAAAAAATATGTATATACGCGTTGACTTGAGAACCTCCTCCGGTTTTCCCGCCCGTTAAAATAACTATTGAGGCGTAAAATAGAAGTGATCAAAATGTCAAGATACTGCTTATACTCGTACTCTCACCAAACGGTAACGCATAATTGCGCGTTTACAAATTTGACATAAATAAGCCGTTTTTCGTTTGATTTGACGACAAATGAAACGAAATCCTAATAGTTGTTGTAGAGTACTTTTATTTTTTCACTTTTAGCAAAAACAATTTTCCAGTACCTCATCACTCAAAATTTACAAAGAGCTGGTCGTCATTAGGATAATTTTTCTGCTCATGCTTGCTTTGTTTGTTTAAAATGACCTAAAGATAGCGGTTATAATCACCTTGAAATCTGATTAAAAATAATCCAATAATATTAAGAATTGAATTAATAGGCAATAAGGCAATTTTTTTGCTCACTGTCTGGATTTACGAGGGCGGCACTGAAAATTTCGGGAATCAAGGAAGTGACACAACATTACTATTTAAAAATGTATTTATTGCTTTTCGAAGTATTCTCCGCGAAATTTGACACATTTTTCCGTACGATGGAACCAATCATTGAAGCAACCATTCCATTCGGAAGTTGGGGTCTCCAAAATGGCCGTTTTGTAGGCGTCCACAGCTTCTTCAGGTGATGAAAATCTCTGACCACGCAATTTATTCTTTATTTTAGGGAAAGTATAGAAATAATTAGGGCTTAGGTTGGGGCTATACGGCGGATGGTCTAATAATTCTATGATTTCTTGCTCTAAAAACTCTTTTGTTCTGTGCGTGGTGTGAGAACTCGCATTGTCGTGATGGAGGATGATGCGGCGGTTGCAGTTCTCTTTACGGAGTTCAGAAACGACAAACAAACAAATGTGGCAAACAAATGTTACCATTCTGCATTAACTGTTCTTTGTCCCTCAAGAGGAATAGTCGCAACATGGCCGGTTTTGGAGACAAACGTGGCCACCATTTTTTTTGCAACACTCCGTGAACGAACAATTTTTGTTGGCTTTAACTCATTTTCGAACACCCAAACTCGTGACTGGTTTTTTGTTTCGTGTTCGTACGCATATATCCAGGATTCGTCACCTGATACGATGTTGTATACAGCATTTGAGGATCCTGCGTGGAATCTTTCGAGAGTTCTGACGCACCAAGTAACGCGAGCCGCTTTTTGCTCTTCACAGAGCAAATGCGGTATCCATCGGGAAAACAACTTTTTTACACCTAATTGTTCATGCAAGATTATTTCTATTTGACTCATGCCAATGTCTAAAGTTGCCTGAATTTCGCGGTATGTCACATGTCGATCTTCCTCAATCAGCTTACGCACAGCATCAACGTTTTCTTGGGTGACTGCAGTTTTTGGATGACATTGACGGGGATCATCACTGAGCTTGACACGTCCACGTTGAAATTCAGCAAACCAGCGATAAATTGTAGTTTTGGATGGGGCTTCATCACCAAATGCAGAAATCATCCGGTCAACACACTGTTTTTGTGTTAAACCACTTCGAAAGTCATAATAAATCATCGCTCTAGAATTTTCTCGAGTCAATTCCATTTTCTCAACGACTAAATAAGGTTGACAAGACCTTGTGACAAGACCGAGAATCTTTTTTTAAATAAATAAACGGTATTCGATTTTTAAAACCAAGGAGTTTTAAATTAAAAAGATTTTAATATGACAGGAACAGTGGAAATATTCCATTCCCGATACTTTTAGTGCAGCCCTCGTATTGCACAAAACATTTCATCGTCAGTCCGTACTAGGCCTCTGTCAAACAACACGTTTTGTAAACGCGCCCTTAATGAAATACTTGTCAAACTTTGGTCAGCTTAAAAACATAATAATAGATTATGGAGTACTCGAATTCTAATTTATTTGAATTAAAGCTTCTAAAACTGAAACATCGTTAATACTAATGAAGTAAGTTATTGCTGCCTCTAACCGAAGTTTTGCTTGAGTTAACTTTATCATCAATCTAGCAAAGTAATATATTTTGCAAGAAGCTAGAATATTTCGAATAAAATCATTACGTAAAGTTCACTAAGATCAATTAGTTCCCATTTATTGCCTAGCAGATTAAAAGTTCAGTTAAACCTTTTGCAGCCAGTATTGCTGCTTTATCAGCCTCTTAAAACGTCGTCGTTTCGGCCTGGTGACGTCCACTGCAGGTCAGAGACCTCCATCCATAGGACTCCAACCAGTGCAACCTGTATCCACCGACCACCTGCGACTTTTCTCAGGTCGTCTGTTCACCAGGTGGGAGGCCGTCCTACACTTCGACGTCCAGTTCATGGTCTCCACTCGAGAACCTTTCGGCCCCTGCGACCATCTGTCCTACGGGCCATATGTCCAGTCCATTGCCATTTTGCTTGCCAATGCGGTTTGCTATGTCGATAAATTTACTTTGGTTCTGCTACGGATGTCCTTATTTCTGGTTCTATCACGTAGAGAGACTCCGAGCATAGGCCTCTGCTCAGCTCTTTGAACAGGTAACACACACTGCGCTAGATAATAAATTGACCTCTTTCTCAAAGTTGAAAATACCTAACTGCTACTTTTAAAATATATATATAGTAGGGTTCGAATCCCGCCGAAGGAACAAAAAGTTTTTCTGTGTTCCTGGGTCATGAATGTGTATTAAATATGTGTATAAATAAAAATCTTAAATATATGTATAGTATAAAAGTATTAAATATACTTTTAAACAGGTACGTTTTCTGGTACCTGTAACACAAGTTCTTCGGATACTTAGCACGGGGCCTTAGATTGACGTGGTGTGAAACGTCTATAGATATTTATTTATTATATACGTTGTATTATTACATGTCGAAAATCTGTACGTAAAATATTAAAGACGCTGCACAAATCGGTTACGTCACTGTAATGGCCAATATGACCCGTTTTATTTTCATGTTGTAGCCATTTGTCCGACTAAAAGTATTATAATAAAGGAATATGGTCTTAGAGCTCGATACATCATTTGACATCCGGCGTTTGAGAGGACACGTCTACGAACTCTCTTTGGCTTCAAAATGGCCGCTTCTCGGACCCTCGTCAACCTAAAAAGTACCAACCCCTTTCAACAGATTAAAATATAATGCATTGTGAACTCCTGAAATACTGCTATTTTAGGTGATTATTTTTGTGTTTATGTTCAGAAATACTGAGGGACTACTAATTACTACTTGATAAACGTAAAATAAATTTATTATTTTATGTGTAGTTTAGTAAGATACATCCAAAAATACAAAAAGTTTCAAAAAAGTTTGCTAAATTAGTAAAAAGAGATACATCGTTAGTTTACTTTCATCATAATAATCGATACCTTGGGGTAGAAAAGTCGTATAAACGATTTAAGCCAAAATGAGTTATGATTCATGACTGCAGTCTTAGGGTCAGTTCACACTGCAACTTCTAAACTAAGAAACTGAGAGTCAAATAAGGTTTTCCATTGCAAAAAACATTAAAAAAATAACATACTATCTCACTTGTAAGTTAAAATAAATAATAAATAAATATCAAATACAGACATAAGATAAAATACATACAAGAAAAATAAGTTTTTTTGTCGATTAACTTTTTCAATTTTGTTTTTTGCCTGCCCTGTAAAGTAGGGTTGACTTTTACGACGTTACGTTACGTTGGTGACTTTTACGACCTTTCTACCCCAAGGTATCATAATAAATATAAGCTTAAACGCGCAATATTATGTTCCTGCGGCCTTATATTTCATAGACTTTTACCTAATTGTGACGTCACAGTTAGGTACGACTTTTCTATGGGTCGTTTTCACGGGACTTGCAAAATTTTTGTAAAAAAATCACCTGTAACTTTTAGAATATTGATTTTATATAATATACTGTTTCCTCTGAGAACTTACTCACATTTAAGAATAATATTCATTTGTACAATAAAAAAACATTTATTTGTTTACTATATGAAATAAATTATAGAAAATAAAATTTCAATCTCCGGCAAATAAATCCAGTCCTTATTTCGGCTGCGCAGTTGGACAATTAATTTCTCATATTCGAATATACTCGGGGAACTCTATTAATAAAATTTATGAACTTCGTTTTTACGATTTCATGTTTCCTTTAATAAACTGGCCGCATATTATGTTTTTGTTTAATATTCTTTGTTCGTTTAATGTCGACATTTCTCTTCAATTAAACTGCGATTTTCAATTTGCGAACAATTTTGAAATATATTTACTGCGTCATTATTTTATGAAGTGGAATTTACTTTATTCTAAAAAGAAATAATATTCAACTCATAAGAGATGTGAAGCCGGTTTATATCTCCGCAGTACTGGTACCGGCGCGCAGCCTCTCTAATACTTATACTTCGCGAGAACACTTCACAAAACAATATGTATGTCTGAAGTAAGGATTCCTGTTATATATATTATTAGATTTTTTATTAGCGATTTATTGGAGATTCGTAATGAAACTATAGAAAGGGTCAAGTGTAAATAAAGAATAATGAACCAGGCGGTTTGGCGAGGTTCTGTAAATAGAGACTTTCGACCGTATCTTCATTACAAGAGGAAAAGAAAATTCCCCATTCGGTGACCATTCGATGACTCTACCCACGTTCGTAGTATTAATTTTGGGTTTATTGAATAAAACGTGACTAACATAGCCGATTCCCCGATATGGAGCGTAAGAAGTTGAAATTACTTTTGCTGAAGCTTGGCACATAAGAATGAAATTCAATTGAACAGAAAGAAAATGTTCAGTGACCGAGACAAGCTATATATGTATATTAAAGGCAAAGCTGATTGACTGATGTATCAACGCACAGGCCAAACCCTTAAGGCTAGAAATTTAAAATTTTTCACACGTATTTCTCATATGACCTAGGCATCCACAAAGGAAGAATTTTTGAAAATTCAACCCCCAAGGAGGTAAAATAGGTGATAAAGGTTTGTATGAAATTTTTTATTCCTTGGACATATTTGCATGATATTTCATATGAATCAAGTACGGAAAAAATTATGAATTACGTATTCAGCATTTTCTAAAATTCAGCTCCTAGATGGGTAAAATGTGTGATGAAAGTTTAAAATCTAACTTCACGGGGGCGAAGCCGAGGGCAATTAATGCTAGTCGTATAATAAATGCTGTGTTTGTGCGGATATACGGAAAACGAAACATTAATGTTGCCAAATGTAATTTTATGTGGATAGAATTCTACGTATTTTCATCTTATATTTATAAAGCCTCGAAATGTTTTGTCCAATTATAAGTTATCCCAATAAATATCCAATGAGTCATCCAATTTCATCATTATATTTTATCTTTAATAATTCAGAGAATACATAACAACCATTAACTTTAATATCAATCTCCATATCGTTTGCTTCAAAAGGCGTCTTTTAGCGTCCTTTAGTTGGAGATATATGAGTGTAATATCTCAGACGCATTTTAGTTTCTAACTTACTTTAGATCATGTTTTTTATACTTGAAAATCCAAAAATATGTTTCAATACGATATTCTCTATAGACATTGACGGATTGAACGAAATGCCAACGATGTTTTATAAATAAAAGATGAATGTTTCCCGCTCAGTTGTGGTGGGAACTTTTGTTGTATACAACAGCTTGTTGCGACGCGATTCTTGCTTATCATATTTACAAGCTGTACCCGTTTAATTCTTACTCGTCCTTACTATTGTTATACATGTAAAAGTGAGTTTGTTTGTTTCTCTTTTACGTAAAAACTACTAAACTGATCATCATGAAATTTGGCACACATATAAAGTAGACCACGAAGAACTACTAGGCTACTTTATAGCGGCAAAATTTACGATCCCGCGAGATCTTCTTTTGCGCGTACGATGTCGCGGGAAACATAGTAGATGTTTCCCTCTAACCAGTAACCTCTATAGCACAGAGGAGAAAATATATATACCTCTCAAATATTAAGAAGTAAAGATTAAAAAGGGAAAAACAATTTTGTGTATATTATTTTTGTTGTCTTTACTTGAGTTTCTGGTGGCTAAGTTAGCTCGAAAAAAAAACATACCGGTTGTCTCTAAAGTCGATTTACTGACGATAGTTGAACGTGACAACGTCAACACCAACAACGACAACAACAACAACAGCAACAGCAACAGCAACAGCAACAGCAACAGCAACAGCAACAGCAACAGCAACAGCAACAGCAACAGCAACAGCAACAGCAACAGCAACAGCAACAGCAACAGCAACAGCAACAGCAACAGCAACAACAGCAACGACACCACCACCACCACCAACGTAACGCATGAGTCATGTTTTTTCGTGCGTGCAGCCGGCTCCATCGATTTATAAGACGTTATCACGTCAAAAATCTATTATACTATACTACGATTGTAAACTATAGGTACCTGGGTAACCAAGCTTTCCTCGGAGTTATGATAAATTTAAAAAGGTAAAAAGAATCACAAACATTTTAAATTTTTTGACCGGGATTTGAACCTACCATATTCCGAATTATCAATCTAATCAAAAATTATTATATATACGCTTGTGCCATACCAATCAGACTGACATACGAGAGTCGAAATTATTTAATATTGTTGCACGACTAAAGAAAAAACATATACGGGGTGCTTGGTTATCCGAATGAAATATTTAATCCAACATTAGGCTACAATATTACATAAGTAATAAGCAGTACGCATAACTAAAAATGGTCGTAATTAACAGAAAAATAACATGATTAATATTTCCTGACAACTCGCACTTCGTATTGACATCACACTGTAGTACCACGCCGCCGGCTTCTAGTTCACGCGAACTTGTCGAGTCGTACGGGCGCGTGGTTATGAATAGAATTTATGTATTTTATAGGATAATCTGGTCAAAATTTAAGGTTACAAGTTATACATATTTTTGAATATTATATAATATAATATATTTTTGAGAATCGAACACTGATTACGCTCCTTGAATATCTATTTTTGTTAACCTAGCATCCTGTATAGCTTTAAAATGCTCTTCCTAAGACCCAGCTCGATTGATTTTTCTCCCCTAAAATACCCTGCATACTAAATTTCATAGTAATATTTGCAGCCGTTTTCGAGAAACCGATTATATTATTACCATACAAGATTGTCTCGTTTAATGTTTTGCACTGTCGAGGATGGCCACCACCTGTTGGTGGAATGTACCTGCACCAAGTTGCTTAAAGAGGCTCTGATAATAGCTTTCAATTTAAATTTATTAGATGTAGGAATTTTTGAAACTTTGTGATTAGAGCCTTCATCAGAACCTGCAATATTAATATATAAATATGTTTGTAATTTATCATATGATACCATCATCATCGTCAGCCCGTAGTCGTCCACTGCTGGACATAAACCTTTCACATTTCGCGCCACCATACCTAGTCCTCTGCCTTCCGCATCCAACCGTTTCCCGCCACTCTCATTACCTCGCGGGAGGTCGTCCTACGGGGCGGGTTGTTCGCGGTCTCCACTCCAAAACCATTCTGCCCCATCGGCCATCGGCTGCTCGACTAATATGCCCCGCCTATTGCCACTTAAGTTTGTTTATCCTGATGCTATGTTGCTGACCTTTGCTCTTCGTCGGATCGCCTGATTCCGGATTCTATCCTTCAGAGAGACTCCGAGCATAGCCCTCTCCATAGCTCGCTGAGCGACCTGGAACTTGTGGAAGAGGCCTTTTGTGAGTGTTTACGTCTCGGCTCCGTAGGTAAGGACCGGAAGGACGCACTGGTCGAAGACTTTCGATTTTCGAGGAACTGGGGCAGTGGCGACTGATACCATGTAGTTATGTTATAATATTATATTAGGTTTACTAAGTTTCTTAGGCTAAAATGGGACTGGCATAGTGAAATAAACTAAAAGTCTCTAATTAATAATAGATTAAAAAAAAATGCTATTGATAGATAGATAAGCATAGTCTCTTGATTTAAAATTTCTAAAATGAAGAAGTAATGACTGATACTGGTCATGTATACTAATGCTGTAGCTATTCCTCGTATATGAAATCAGCTAGTAGGCAGTAGGTATTACATACAAATTTTGTAAATGAAGAAATTATTTGATAATTCAAATAAGAAAATTCACTATTACCTTGAATTTAAGCGTGCTCTCTAACGTATATCTAGGTCATTATTAAGCCCCGCGGGTAACATTAAAAATCTCTAACGTTCGTAATGAAAACAGTGCTTGTATGTTTTCGTGGCGCACAATTTACTCGTATATTACTTCTTGTCCGCTGTAATCTGCTTTTGTTTTATTATTTTGTTTGTCTTTCATTGCTTCGTAAAACACACGTACTCCTTTATAAGTAATCTACTTTTATATTTTTATTCGAGTCCCTTGAAGGACGTAATTTTAATATTCCTTAGAATGTTATTTAGATTTTAATGATATATTAATACTTACGTGAAGCGAAAATTTGAATACAGTTTTACGAGAGTAATTGTGCGAACAGATGAGTATGAGATTTGGCACAGTTCAAGTTTATGTGGTGGAAGGTGTGCAGAAAGCTAATATTATAAAGAGCGCTTTAACAATACATTACACTAATAAAAATAAAGTGACACATACTATTTCGCTCATACTACCTTGCGTTTGTATATTATCATAGATGTTTTTTTGACACAATTATCGATCTTTCTTTCACATTCCATAGACACAATTAAAATATTTTTGTTGCGTAGATATCTCTGAAGCCAAAGAACCCTAATGAAGTTGAAGCTTAGAGATTAAAATATGAATAATTATGGTCGAATTTCTACTACACGGGGACCTATAAAAATTAAAAATGTTTTTAATAA
Organism: Phengaris alcon alcon; assembly: GCA_037179445.1. Classification (NCBI taxonomy): domain Eukaryota; kingdom Metazoa; phylum Arthropoda; class Insecta; order Lepidoptera; family Lycaenidae; genus Phengaris; species Phengaris alcon. The sequence goes on from JAYRCH010000593.1 coordinate 13,490, forward strand.
TACAAACTACTTTTGGATTTCCCTTAACAATACTTAATAATTCCTTTCGTAATAATATTATTTCTATATCAGTATAACCTGAAACTACACTGAATTAATATGTTTAATACATCCATAATCCATAAACCATCCATAAAACTTTGTATGTTCAAAATTGTTTCAAGTTTTGTACTGTGAAAATGGCGGGTGCGGCTTATAAGGCCGTGTGTATACTGTATACTCTGTAAATAAAAATTTGTTATTGAAAGTTAACAACATGCTGTGAGCGTGCGTAATAAAATGCGTGCGTTAAATTTTTATTCGAAGATGATCAATTAAATTGCACCTTTTTACTATAAGTAGTAGGTAGGTACATAGTTTTTGTCCACCCAAATAATTCACAGGTACAAAACATACAAGCAGCGCGCAACAGTTATTTAATAAACAATAAGGTAATTAGCAATGACAAAACTACTTAATTATCTAGATAATCATACATATATTTTTACTCGGAGCGACCTCATCTTATCCCATTACGATGTCTTAGACATATTGTCATAGAAATAGAGAATATTTTACAAGCACAACTTGTGTGCTCTGGTCCTTACCAACTCTTGTAATATAAATGTAAATTCCCTTAAGCAAAGTGTTGATGTGTCCGATCGGGACCAACTTCTCCTATAACGCTGTGTCTCCCAAAGTAAACAATATCGACTCCGGCCCAACTGCGCTTGTAAATTGCATAAGTACCTATTAACCCCTTATTGCATTAATTATGAAGCAGATGATAGTTTTTTACAGACAACATCTTTTATTTCTTATCAAAGATAGGAAAAAAAATCTTTTTTTTTTCGAAATTCCTACATGAAGCCATATATGGAATGGTATGCATTTTAGTAGAACTATGACCCATCGTTAAATGGCTTCGTATACATTAGAAAAAATGAAATTATATTTGGATATATTTAAAACAATTTCTTTTATCGTTGTAACATATTAAGTTAACTTTACATTTCCCACATTTGGTAAATGAACGGAATTTTGAATAAGTCTGACAAATTTAACGACTTGATTTCTTACACTCAGGGTCTGATAGTAGAGAATCTAGTGGTGTCTTGATGTTTAGCTGGAGTTTTTCGTGCCTTTTTATTTGGTACATGGAGATGTCGATGAAGCGTGTAAGATTTGTGAGTTAATATCATCATTAGCAGAGCAATCTGATTCGGATTCAAGTATAACAATATTGTTTCTTCAACGAGAACGAAGTGAGAAAGGTTCATATTCGGGATAAGAGTCAGAAACCAGATCGTTGTCGTTGAAACCATCACTCGGAATAAGATTTATATGCTTGGAAGTACCATAGAAGTGAGAAGGGTTCATTTCAAAGAAAACAAAAAGCATCTGAATGCATTCAAAGCCATATATGCTCCATAATGTTTTTGACGCAAACGCATACGAGTCCAAATATGGCAAAAATCAAAATGAAGCTCCAAAACAAACAAAAAACACGATTAACGCTGAAACGACAACTATTTCTTATTATAGTATATGTAAACATTGTATTTTAAAATTCTACGCATTTATACTTACCGATCTATTGTTGTTTTCCTATTAAAAAAATTAGCGCTAATAAATTGCACTTAATCGGTAGGACGCACTCAACATAATCTCCAATATTTTGAAAGAATGCACTTACCATAAACAACAAAAGATACGTTCCGGTAAACGAAAAAATTATCTTTATGGATCATTGTTGGTTGTGAGAAAACAATAATTGAAGTAATAAAAAAAAGAATGCACTTTTAAAGCCATGAAAGGATTCCTATGCGGTAAGGGGTTAAGTAGCACTAGCTTTAGTCGAATAGACATCCATATAAATAAAGTTGATAAATTAAAAAGTAAGTTATATACAGAACCCTGATTCTCGTAATAAACTTACTCTTTCATTTTACTTTTATTGAATTAATAAACGAATCGTCTTGATATCATAGACTGATTTTTGGAGTTTGGACCAATCCAAATGTGTTTGACGTTCGTTTGACGTTTATGAGAATACCATTTTGCAGTTTTAGCGGAATTCGGGACTGGATCGTAACGGAATTTTGCAGGATTTATCTATCAGAATCGACCTTCTGAATGCACTATAATTAATGATAAAACGAACTTACCTGTACGTGAAGTTCTATCATAATTATGCGAGCTGCTCAATTCTCGCGATTAATATTTAACTTGTAGTACTGTCTCCATTTTACGGCCTTAACACGAAGAGTTTAAATTATATTTCAAATCTGCGACCAAAAAACAAGTTGTAAGAAACTAGTTTTACTTCATCCCCACAATTCCCTCTCCACATCTCGTCGGAGTAGGGAGAGTAGGGATGGTCGGCTCAGTGGCAGTCGGACTTCATTTAGTTTAAAGTAAAAAAATAGGACACAGACTTTGAATAGGGTGGGCAAACATGTGGAGGGAAGATCATATTAATCGCTTCGAATTGAGCAGGTCGCATAATTATGATAGAACTTCACGCACAGGTAAGTTCGTTTTATCATTAATTATGCTTCGCTGCTCTATTCTCGCGATTAATATTTAACTTATAGATTTTTAAAGATTTTTTAAGTCTCTATCCCCTAAATAAAGAATTAAAATGAGAAATCAATCATTTTATTGTTTTAATACATACAATTTTTGAATAACAAGAGTATGTAATAATTATAGAACTAATTAGTTTGTGAATTTGGTATAGATCTAGCAAAAGAATAATTTTCTACAGGTAAAATCTCTCTACTATAAAAACTTTGCGAAAACTGAAGATGACGTGCTCCAACCGGCAGTTTTCCTTATAACGTCTACGCTCACTTCCAAAGATTTCGCCTTAGAAGTCTCTACTTCAGGCGTGGCGAGTGCTGTGAGAGCTGAATATGCTCACATCAATACCACTCCTTTGGAGCACGTCTCTTATCTTAATGACTTAATTCGAATCGCATCAGTTTTTAAGTGATAGCAAGACAAAGGCATGCGCCGGACAAATATTTTCATTGATATCATAATATGATATTTTCAATATAGGTTGGTTAGCATTGGGTTTTGTGGTTTTTATTGCATCTAAATATCTTAATAATGACGTGATCGTTTTTAAACAACATGTTACTTAATTTTATGTTTGAAATGGTTTGAATTTAATGACCAGTAACAAGAGCTAGTAAAGTTATCAACTTTTTTGATAGCATTTCTAAATTTAAATCATCATTAGGATATAAGGTAAATAATTAATAATTATATAATTAATAATTGGTAATTTAGCACAATAGAGGTATTCCATGTAATTAATTCATATTATTAACTATTATTATTATTATTATTTTTGGCTTTGGGGGTCTGGACCTAAAAGTTCCTTTCATAAACCTTGAAATTCGATCGTCATTCATTATATTTGAACTAAATGTACAAGATAAAGCAGATTTACAATAATTTAGACTGTCATGCAACCAGAATGATACAGGTTAGTTAAAAAATATAGAACATTAGGTACCGACACGCATAAATAATCTATATTCTGTGAGTTACAGAAGTCAAACCATTCCATAAGGTAGCAATTGTATTGCTTCCGAGTATTAGGAGCTAAAGCGTTTATCATGATATCTATTGAAGAAGACGGTGCACTCCTTTTTAATAATGTTTCCCTAATAATATTCCTGTAACCATGGTAAGGTTTTGAATGTAGACTGTGTGGATACCTGGAATATTCAGAGATCAATAAGTTATAACTAGGCTTAAATAAATAATTTGTGATATAATTAAGTTTTTAAAAACAGGAACCACGGCTGTGTAGGCCAGTAGGGCCAACTACAACTACAATCCCACTCGCCTGGTCAGTTATGATTTTATTAAGCACTTTTAATGGCGGAAAAGCATAGAAAAAAGCAAATATTCACTCCAGCCAATAGTAAAAGAATAAACACAGAAAACGTAGGGGTCCGGTTTCCATGAAACGTATTTGTCACATTTAGTATTAGAACGACTTGCGAATAAATTAATTGAAGGCATACCAAAATGTTTAACAATATGCAAAAAAGCAAAATCTGCCAGTTCCCACTCAGTATCAGTTTTGATTCTATGTGATTCAAATCAATAGATTTGATACAAGAAGCGAATATAAATAATTGCCTCTCTTCACAAAATTTCCAAATTTGTTTAGAAATATTGTGTAAATGTGGAAACTGGACCCATTCGATTAATGCTTGCGACAGCAGTGGTATTATCTATTCGAACAGTATTTGACGATTACAAACATTTTGAAAGCAAAGGAAGCTGCTAATAATTCTAAACTATTAATATGATAATGTTTTTCTTCACTCGTCCAGAAACCGTTAGTCCTGATACCACTAGATGTAGCGCCCGTCCTGTATTGGATGCATCAGAAAATATCTCTTAATCGTAAGAAGTCTTACGAATATGACTAACAGAACAATCAATATTACTTTTCCACCATTCTAAATCTTCACTAATTAGAGCTTTATTTATTTTAATAATATTGTCATAATTATTATGACCTTTTAAATATAAATATTTTTGCTTCTCAAAAACTTTTGTGTGCAACCATCCATATTCTATGCCAGGACAAACAGATATTAACAAACCAATAAACTTTGCAAGGTCTCTTAGACTACATTCTTCTTCAGATTTAAATGTTTGTATTTGTTGTTTTATCCTGTGGAAGTTTCACACAAAAGTAACCTAAAAATTTACAGGCAGTATTAGGTATTAATTGCTTTTAATTTAATTGATGATAAATCCTAGATTACTTAGTAAGATCTAAATTTTGTTTACATTCTTTATATGAATTACCAATTAGTAATATGGAATCTAAGTATATTGAAGAAATAAAACCATGAAGACGTAAGTGTTCTATAACTGGTTTCATAAGCTTAGTAAGCACTAGTGGTGCTGTATTTAAGCCTATTTTTATAGGCATCTTTTCGATCGACAGATGCTAAAAAACTTAGGATTTATTCATTTTATAGCAGTTCGTAAATCCTTCATTTTTAAATTACTTATGAAGTGGATTTATGAAGTGATTTTTTGTCTTAGGTACCAAAAAATTGAAGATAAAAGTCACCACTTGACCTAATACATGGTGAAATAGCTCCCTTATTTACCAAATTATGAATTTAAATTTAAATTTTTGTACATTTTCTGATTTATTAAAATTGTTTGTTGGATAATCTATTTGAAAAAGGAGTACGTGTAAAAGGTAACCCTCAATATATGATAATATAATAGGATGTTTTGTAAGCTTGTGCCGAACCGTAGAAAAACATTTTAATCTGCCAGATATGTTTACCTGTGACACTAAGACTTCCTGGTTTTGTAAGGGGCATTGCTCCGACTGACACTCCTGGAGGAGTGCCTGTGTATGGGTTCCTGATGTGGATGCGACGTTGTCTGGCCCGCAGCTCATTCGGTTGATGCTGGTTTCCGGTTCTTTACCTGGGGTTTGGACTTCGGGTGCTTCCATTTTAAATTGGAGAAGGCTGAGGATCAATTTTGCAGAATTGTATCTAGGTTGAAACGCTTTTAAGGCAAGGCTCGATTTTTGTACAGCTTTACTAGTTTTCAAGTTTTTAGCCAAGTCTTCACCAAATAAATAATTATCACGTTTCGCATCCTTGAATGTATCCTTAAGCTTGTCATTAAATGTAGATAACATAAAATTTCTCCTCAATTTTGTGTCCGTACAATGAATATCACAAGATCTTATAGGCGTCACCAACATATATTATAATAGTTTGGTTTGTGTCACACGTATTAGAAGCTAACATCTGTATAGCGATAGTCAATGCTGACATCGCAAAACATACCTGTAATTGTCGTTCTGCAAATTTCAAATCTTTCTCATATAAGGCATTTGAAACTGCGGCATTTATTTCCGCATTTAAAATAGGTGCCTTAAATAACAAACAATCCCCAGGTATTGGATAATCCTCTAAGTTAATCTTCCTTTTTTAGTCCTTGATGCAATATGTGCTGAAATCTAGTGCTATAGGAGATTATTCTTTTAGAAAATCTTCTAACAAAGCCTTAGGCCAAAGGGTACTTTCGTCAATGTCTACTTCGTGTTCCATTATATTATTATTATTTTCAGTAGAAACTGGAACTGACAATACATCCGGAACAGTAGTTAGAACAGGAGGACCATTTACACGACTGAGAAAATATAGCGGTATTATTTAAATTATATGAAGGAAATTTTCCCAAAATATACCATTCGCATCACTTATAACTGATACAATGAGATGCTCATTAAATAAATTATAAATCTTCTTGAAAAAAAGACCGTGCAATGAATATAAAAAGACTTACCAAGACTTGTGTCTGGAATCACCGGATCTACGTCTTTTTATAACGCTTTTATTAGTTTCACCTGTATGTTTGCTTGCTTGCATTCTTGTTTGTAACCGACTCCTTTAGGCTCAATTTTGTCCTACTTTGAACGATCAGATTTAATTCAAACTTTGCACACCTGTCAAAGACCGATGACAATGCAATAATTCGATTTAATTTAATTAAAATTATTAAAAAAAATTAATTTTAAAAATAAAAATTATAAATTATTATAATAAATAATCATGCGTGCAGTTTCAGGCTTACTCTTTGGCAAATCGTACTAAAAAGCAAAAAATAAATTATAGTTTAAAAAAACTAAAAAAACACGCTTTTATAGAAAATCTAACTAAAAAATAAAAAATAAAATTTAATAAATTTGGATTATGAATAGTGTAAATGAAAAATAAATGTTTATTATTGTAAAAAGCGTGGGGTGAATAGTGTCTATAGTTATAAACATTTTATTGGCAGATATATGAGAAGGATCTTCACTTTGATAATATCTTAAAAATCACTTTAAACGAAATCTGACCGTTTGAAGTGGATCAAAATCAAATCCACTGGAGTCGGTTAAGAGAACTAGGTTAATCCTACTATTATTATAAATGTGAAATTTTGTGAGGATGGACGGATGTTTGTTACTCTTTCACGCAAAAACTACTCATCGGATTTTGATGAAATTTGGTATATTGGCAGTTTAGGCTCTGGATTAAAATATAGGCTACTTTTTATCCCGGAAAAGTACAGTATTCCCGCGGGGTACTCGATAGTATATTTACGCGGGCGGAGCCGCGGGACACAACTAGTTTAGTATATTAGGCTAATTTAGTATAAGCCTTATACTAAATTAGCCTAATATACTAAACTAGTAGTACTACAATAATAATATACAGCAAGTGAGAGCGAGGGAGAGAGTCCCTTTACCTAGTAAATTAATCTGTTAGTTTACCGTAATGAAGAACAACTCTTGTGAAATAAAACTTTTTATATTAATTATTTTTACGAGAACTCCGTGCAACCCCGGTTAATATAGAAAATAGAGTAAATCATTTCGTATGAAATTTTCGTATCATCATCAAACATCAACAGAATTTCATAAAAGTGAAAAACAAAAAAGTGTGTAAAACATTAAATAAACATGTAACTTAAGTCAGTTATGTTTCCTGTAATTAGGTCAGATGATTCTTTGAAAGGCTATAAATTGAATATAATTGCTGGGAGAATAAATAATATATCTTATTACCCATGGGCTCGTTTAGAAAGTCTTGGGAGGGCAGTAAGGATTCGGCCTTGCCACTCACTTGTCCGACACAGACGCTCGGTATTAGCATTTAAATTGATGGCGTCTATTCAAATTATCTTAGAGCAATTCTTAATTGACATCCAATCAAGATCCTTTTTTCTAATTGGAATTTTAAGAACTCAACGAAAAAGAATTTTTGGTTGTAGGCTGTTTGTTTACTGCGTGGCATACTCATCTACCATTGACTAGGGGAGGCAGGGGCTTGCTGTAACGAGGGTAAGTAGTAACAGCTTAATAATTCAGCCAGTTGTCTCGATTTTGAACTCAACGTACGTTAAGATTCGATTTACGACGTAAGTGCAGCCAATAAAGCGTGGGTTGCGGCGCGGTGTGACCAGTTTTCAGCAGGAGTACTGTTTTTGCTAGAAAACAAAAAAATATTAGTTCGTAAAATTTGATTGTAAGATCAGTATGAACTGAGTGTGATAAAAACGTTTCTATTAGTTTATAGATATATTATATTTATTAATCTATCGAATGATTTTGTTTACCTATCGATTGAATTTACTAACCTATCAAATGAGTTTCACATAACCCAAGCCAATCCCTTTTTTATAAATAAAAATGGTATAAATTTCAATTTGGGGCTAGTTGTTAAAAAAAATTGGAGCAATTTGTAACATATATTTGTGATATAATTAGATATTTAAAATAGTTAAGCAGCTAAGATTAGGGAAACTATTGACCAAAAATAATATTAGATTTCATTTTTTTAAACTTATGAAGCTTGCGATATTTATTGTGGTAGTTATAAGGGCAATTAGCCCACCACACTTACCCACCATTGCAACTCCTGTGTAGCCTGGATCGACAGTGGTAAATCTGCCAGGAGACCCACAACGAAATTAATCAGAAGATTGTAGGAGGAGAAGGAAGTGTTCCAGTTTCTTTCCCCAAGCAAAGCGGGAGAGAGCCAGATTGTAATGACAAAAAAGTCAGAAATAAAAGGGGAAACACCCCGGGAATAAAATATATTTTTTATGACTACAAAACTAAATATTGATAATATGTTTTGATTTATGCTGAGTATTTATGATATGATAATTAATTACAATGAATTTATAATGTCAAAATGTATTGGATTTTTTCCAATAGCAAAAACGTTTGAACGAGATCTTCATAATACGAAGTGTATCCTACTAGAAACACAATGGACGCTGTTCAACATTTCGATTCTTTCATCATGCCAGAGATAACACTCCGTATGTGATCAGCAGTTTATTCATAAGGGCTGCCTTCGGTCAAACACTCACATAGTGGAGACGACTTTAAAGCTAAACTTCATGGATTTAATTTAGTATTTAAATCCATAAAGTTTAGCTTTAAAGTTACCGTGACCTGTCAGAAACTGTGCGACGTAGTGATTATTTCTATCCAGTGCTTAGAGAGTCGATCGTATACCGAAGGGAAGAAATTATAATGGTGACGTTAAAACATCATGATAGTTAAGTAAATACAAAAATATAAATAAATTATATAAAATAATTTGTTTAATGACGATTATAGAAGAAAATAAAAAAAAAGATGATATCACCGATGATTGAGTTTAATTAACATAGTATATGCTGTGCGAGTAAAATGATGACTATTGTTGTTAAAGAAAATGATAAGTAATTGCCATTGGTTCGAAATAAATGCACTTTTCTTAGCCTCTATTTGTTGATTTTATAATTTAAACGCCCATTTCAATTAAAATTCTCAATAGTTTAGTCACCCCATCGAAAAAAGGAAAAAATATTACAACTAGCCCATCTCTCCCCTACTGCCGAGACTCACCTTTAGTTGAAGAGCATTAACTCTTCTATGTCCCCGGCGAAAAAAATACTTAAATAAAAGTAGAGGGACTGTTTGTCAATAGTTTAATTTTCATAATATTTAGTAGAAATTGTACGCCACGCCGTAACATGAAACATTACGTAGATAGATTATCTCAAGTCTAAACAAACGAAAGCTTACGTAAAATCTAAACAATGTTAAAGCTTAAACAAAATGTAAATTTAAATTATTTTAAATTAAGAAGTTTAAAAGGCCGAGTCGCCCAAAGTTATATCCAACGAAAATCTCACTTTTTATCATTGTTTAAAATGCTTTAAAAGGTTTTAAAACCGGGGATAATAATATTTTAAAAGGTTTTAGCTACATGTCCCTCTGTTTAGTTCAGCGAGCGTGTGGAACCCTTAAATTATATCAAAGAGACCGTGCATTTTAAATACGTTTTGTTTATATTTTCGAGGTCTTTGTGTAAAAAGTGGTTAAATCTAGCTTGTCCGTCTCTGTGGTCAGCCCGAACTTCATTTACATTGTAATGAGCCACAATAAAATAGCTCGTAGTATAAGCTTTTTATAGGTATGCAATAGTAATCCTCAGCATGTAGATTTATGTAGCTATTTGAATAAAGCTATTCACCAGATACGAGCGTAAAAGAAGAATAGGATATGAAGAGAAAAAAAAGAAGAGAAAGACCGACAACGCCACGAAAATATACACCCAATATTCTTTTTTGAAAAATGGACCTTTATCAATCAAGCCGGTGGAAAAAACGAAAGTTAGATGTAACAAAGTGGTTGTCAGTAATTTCCGAAGCAATTTCAGTCGCGCCGGTTTCATGCATCGTTTGCCGCTATGATGTCCGACAATTGATCAACGCCATTTGGCTTTGATCCTAGTCATTCTAGGCGTTTATGAACATTTATAATATTCATCCGTAGTTTAAAAAATTGGATATGTTTTATAGTGATAACTTTTTCGTTTATTGACGTGATAACGTGTCTATGTAAATGTCTATATAATGTCTATATAAATTATAAATAGATGAACGTCGGCTGCACGCACGTAAAATTGTCACGTTCCCCCTGAGTCACGTTCCGCCTGAGCCGAGCGTGCAAGTACAAGAGGCACGATCGGCCTATGCGTTCGGCTTGTGATGACGTTTTTACCTAAAATTATCGTCCGTAAACCGACTTAACAGACAACCAACGTTACATATGATAATCTCGTATTATATTTGTAACCTCAATACGGATACATCAAGACGTTTTATTACGGTAAAACGTGAGCTAACACTGCGCGAAGCATATTAAAATGAGTATGGTGTTCTAGAATAAACGTGGAACGTCGGAGCGAAGCACGTCCCGGCCATTGTAACATTCTTACCTCAAGCCTTAAACACAGGGCTTGGAGTTAACACGTAGCTGCAATTCGTGCAGAATAATCCTTTGCATTTCATTTAATTAATTTTCCGGGTCCTTGGGTACAAGACGAACCTCGTTACGAAATTCGTGTCTCTACGAAAGGAAAAATACTACGCATTTACCTTAACAAAGGTACACAAAAGGCATCTTTATGTAACCGTGGAAAAAATATTGAAAGTAACAAAGTTGAAAAGATTAGGCATTTTACCTCACAAATTTCCCTGAAACAAATTTAATGTTTTTAGAGTCTGAAATTATGCTTCGGAAATTTTGTTTTATGGGAATGTATTTACGGAAAAATTAAATGTGTACAAAAATAACGATGACTATTAAAACATTTATTACTAGCAAACAAAAAACCCGGGGACATAACAAATGAAGGATATAGGCAAAGAACAGGGTATGTCCTAATGATTTGATTTTGAAAAAAAGACAATTTCAAGTTTAGAAGTATATTATTTTTAAATGAGATCGAACCATACAATACCACATTTTTGGCGCAATCTGTTCTTTTTATAAATCCAATGATTTGCAATTAAAATACCATAGACAAAGAAATTATGTTTCCATTAAATATAAAAAAATATTGAAAATTGTGACATTCCCTGTTCTTTACCTCTACCCTTCAAATGTAAAAGTGTACATTTTAAAAGCGACATATTGTTATGGAAGTGTAGTACTTAACTTAGGGCTTTTCATCCGTTATTGGATGATTTATACAGTATTCTATGAGCGAAGTAACCACTCTTGAAATACTGTAGTGCCTGGGACAGTAGGTTTTTAAATGTCGTATGGTTGCCGAAGCACATACAGCATTCTCACAAAATAGTCAGCCTAGTCCAGAGGAATGACTAGTCAATACCGTAGTGTAGTAGAACCCACTCAAAAATAACTTTAGTATTATTTTATTTTAGTTACTAGTGGTAATTTATCTGTTTGCATTTCACTAAGCGAATTCATGAGTTTGAATGAGTTCAATAAAATTTACATGTTATGTATGATTCAGTTAAATGCAATTTCAAACTAGATTTGTGTTTATAATTTAGCGTAATTAACTTGTGTCGGTTTTGTATTTACATTGTATTCAGAATACCATCCTTTGTTTCGTGAAAATAATGAAACTTGAGTAAATTATATTTGGTACTGAAATAATACATTAAATTAATTACTATTGATCGATTGAATTAAGGCACTAGCAAAAATATTACGTACTATCAGGGAATATAATTCATAAACAGGTTGACTATAATTGTCATAATTTGTTCGTATTATGTTATTTTTAAGATATCAAACTGGCAGGTCATGATATGACAATAATGATTGTATTGTGACTGTATGCCGTCATTATAATATAAATGTGATGTACATAGCAATAAACCTTTTTACGTGTTATATTTTTTATATTGGTATTCCTTGTTATGTCATATTTTTGTTATGTCATTCTGTAAATAAATGGATTCAATGCAGCATGTTATAGCGAGTATTATTTTACTATACGCGTACATCTCAATAAATAAAATATGAGAACACTTTAACTGCTTATGAAAAAGATTCTCTCGACCAAGCATAAGAACAAATCGCCTATCAGCGCCGATACATGATGCGCACGCACACATACTCACGTGTAAATAAGGACTTCAACCACGGCTGCATGTTGATGCGGTCACTTCATTTATGTTTAAATATTTAGAGGCGTCCTAATGCAAAGAAAAATGTTTAGAAACTGGTCGACTAAGAACTTTGCCGATATTGTACTTTGTACTTAGTTAAATTAGACATTTCTTTAAATATGATTCAATCATATTTAAATAAATGTCTAATTTAATATTGATACAATGTAAAAAGGCTGCAAGACAAAAACCCATTTGTACGAGCACGAACGTAAAGCACGAACTTTTCTAGTTTTAAAGAACACCCCTTATATTATCAGATTGAGAAAACAAAGTCGCAAGCATCATGTATAATTAATTAAGTGGCTGAAATTGGAAAAGTCTTGATTCTTTCCCGATTCAATTTCATTTAAGTAGTTTCCGCTAGTTCGAGGGCGTATTTGAATTATTTCGAAATGAATCTTGATTTGAAAACGTGAAATTCATTTAGTTCATCTGAATAATTGAAAAATGGGGAATATTTTTCTTCGTGCACACGTCATACGTGAATAGTAGTAGTAATTAGAGATCGCAACGATGACGGCTCGCCTGCTAATTGCTTGACCCAGTTGCCGCCGAAGCTTATCGCGCTCAGATATCTATTAATATATTAATAACCAATTTTACCACTTCGAAAATCACTCAGAGACTAAACTATGTCTAGGATGTTAATTATTATCGCAAATATCACATTTTTTTGTTTTCTTGCATATTTTCACATTTTTTTTTACATTTGCATTTAATACCATTGATAAGATGTTACCAGTTAGTATAGTTTTATGTATAGCCATCAAAAATTATTAGTTTTGTCATATTTGAGTCGTTTAAAAATTAAATAAATAAATAAAATGGGGTGCGTGTGTGGGCCAACGACGACGTTCGACGAAACACGAACTGTAATATAATATCACGATGCTTAATCTTTGTAGAATAAGTTCCCTGATGTTTTGTAATATTTGCACCAAATAGTTCGAGTTTTTGGAACCCAACTGGGATGCAGTAATAATGCGGGAAACACAAAACAAATTTTATATACAACAAAGGTAGTTAAGCTAATAATTTCGAGGTCTACAAACGTTGTGCTAACGAGTCGCCATTTCCAGTACCAACTGGCAAACGATTACATCTTCCTGGCATTAGTGCTAATTACTAAGACCGACAAACTAAGCGCTTGTACATAGGCACTTATGACTACACGTTAGTACAATGTACCTACTTATGACTAGCTAAGCGCATCGCATTAGTACAAGGTATACTTATGTCATTAATCCTTCGTATTAGAACGACTAGATTTAATCAATCATTGATTTACTATACACAAGATATCGCACGAATGACCGAAATGTGTGAGTTATGAGTGCTGAAAATGCGAGCAAGCACCCCTGGGCTCGCAGTCGCGCGCAATCCATACGACCGGCTACATGCCGAAGTGCTCGGTAACTAATACGTGAACCATTCTTAAAAATGTAAGTATTTATCCAATATTTCATATCTTAATACATTTTTAGCTGAATATCTCAAAACTTGATAAAATGCTTTATAACGTAATTTTTCTTCTCATTAATTTGATCGTATGTATAAGGGAATACAAGATGCTATGAATCATACATTAGTAAATGTTTGATCTTATAGTGTTAGAATTAAAGTCTACAATGGTAATAAAATTAAAGTTGGCGAAAATTTATAACGAATTTCCCTATCCATTCCTTTTATTCGCGTAAAAAATCATTGTTTACGCGAAATAAAGGTTGATTTTTAATAACGTGAAATTCTGTAGCTTTTTGTTAGAGTTTGTATGTTGGTATACTTGATCTATGTTATTTCTAGTTCGCTTTCAAATCTTGTTTGATATGGCTCGATTAGGTCAATGCGTTCAGAGACTGAAACTTTAAGCTTCTAAAGTGGTTGAAACTTAACTGTAGATAATTTTGTCATCATTAATACAGATCTATCTATATATATACATATACGTGAAGCGAAAACTTCAAGTACAGTTTTACGAGAATTGTGCGTACGGATGAAAGTGAAATTTGGCACAACATTGTGTTTAAAGTTTATGCTGAGGAAGGCGTGCGAAAAGCTTAAATTTCTTAAAATGATGCTTAAAAATACATTAAATTAATGAAAATATCAGCAACACACAGTACCATGGATTTGGTTCACAGATCATGGACGTATATTATAGACGGGGCATGTTGAGGCTACAACTGTCTCCACTTAAATAGCCCAACTTTTGGAGTTTTTGGGGCCATTTTGACATTTAAAGTATGGTGAAATCAAGATGGCAGACATTTGAGGTGAAACCCAAGATGCCGTAACTTTTTCTTATATGAAGATTTGTTCTGTCAAATGTACGTCATAGCCTATCATTTTGAAATCTTTGTCACATATACATACATGTAGTGTGTGTATATATGCTAAAGACAGTTTGACAAAGAAAGAAGAAACTTAATCGATATTGTTGTCCCATGGAGAAAGTTATTAGTTGAAACCAAATCGAATTCCGAATCGCCGTCAAACAAAAACGAGTATTCGAATTGTCAAAACTATATCGATTTATGGTAGATTCATTATTGTCAATTCCTATGACTTTCGACGTTCGGTTTCATCGTGAAAAACATGAGTGAAATTATATTTTTCCTAATTTTAATGGAACTGGACTGATATTCTTTTAATTATTAATTATTAATTATAGTTTATAATTATTATTGCTACCTACTAGCTCACACTACCAACCGTGTGTTTGATATAATTTTATTACACGTTGACGTTTGTCATTCTGTCACAATTTTTTTTTATTTTTTTCTATCTAAGAGGCAAAATAATAAATAAGAAGGTATTTGTTTGAATATAAAAATAATAAAGCTGTTACTCACATTATAGCGCGCGATAAGCGACATCGTATCGCATAATGTGAAAACGCTCTAATACGTGAAGCAAAAATTACGCTTTCACGGTTGTAGACCTATTTTAAAGGCCATCCTTACGGTCCAGTCTGCAAATTCAGCAGCTTGTCAATAATTTGTTTATATCTCTTCATCTGTTATCTGTAAATAGAATTAAATATCCAGGCGGATTTACCAGAAGGCCTAGGGCGGAAAATGTGGCCTAAACATTTTTTATCTTACAGATATATAAAAAGCATTATTTGCATACAAAAAATATAATCGAAAATTTAACAAAGAAAAATATTATAGTACTGAACAGTTTGCTTTACACACTAACGTCTGAATAGAAAATATTAATAAACGCTCTGTGAACTATACTTTTGCGGTAATATACGATACAAAATATTCTAAAAGCGTTTCAATATTATAAAATTCAATTTAAATTCAATATTTTTAGATGAGTTTGGCTGGCGGCGGATTTCGACAATGTGTTACTGTGTGTCATTTGTTTTGTTCTATAGGGAACCTGCCGCTAGGACTCCATAGGAATCCATTAGAAACCTACAAAATTAGAGAGCATTTTGCTCGCTCCGCTCGTTCGCTTTCAACGTACAGAACATAATAATGTTATTTCTAATATTGAGTAGTCTATGGTCTATTTTGCGCTGTTCAAATTTCCAAAGAATAGACCCTTTCAGGTAGGTATTTCTTATAAATTAAACCAGTACGATTGAAAAAAAAAATGATTTATTCAATTTGATCATGCGAAATTAGATACATTTTTGCTCGTTCGCTCCACTCGCTAGCTCTTCAACGTATAAAGTATAATATTATCATTTTTTTTTTGCGTTGTTTGTTTTTATTTAAAGAACACACATATTTAAATAGCTAATTGGACAAATTTCAACCAAGACAATTTTAAAAAACTACAGTTGTACTCTTGATTAGTATAAGAATAGTAATTTTGAGAAACAAGTTTTTGGGGGGAAGGGATAAACTGTGAATATGATAGACAAAATTTACATATTTGTATTGCTCAGCAGTACCTAAGAGGCTAATGAACCCTAAAAATTGAAACAAAAAAAATTAAATATGAATTATTATGGTCCAATTTTGACCACAGGCCGATCTCTAGTTAATAATTAATACTCTTGAATGTTTTGAGTAATGTTGGGCAATGCGAGTAAGCTATTATTTTTATTATTGTTTTCCTTCTACAAATACATATTAGATTCACGACCATTATAATTACAAATTTTGATTTAAAATCTTGATTTCATTAAAAATACCTAGCTAGCTAGCTAGTTAAAAATACCTCCTTAAGGCGAGTCGCCAATTATGAAGTATTCGAAGTGGTGAAGGAGATGAGTGGGGGACGTACCGCCCCCGACACTGCGGGGCGCTTCGCGCGTATTACGTCAAAGTGATGTGTCCATAATGTACAATAGTAGATTGTTAGCCTAGGGTTGAAAAGAATCAATTCCCGAGGTAGTTAGACGCCCGAGCGCAGCGAGAGCGGCTATAGTCCGAGTAGGAATTGATTCTTTTACCAGTGGCAAACACTCTTGTTTTCATTTAAAATATGAGGAAAATAAAACTAGTTGTTTATCTAAACTATTTATTGATAATAATATATTAGTAGTGCCTATTTAAAATTAATAGTCAAATTAGGACAATTCGTGAAATTAAAAGTTACATTTTTGTTTGGAATATTAATGTTGTTTGATATATTTTGAGAAATTTGGCTGTTCTGGATCAATATTTGGTGTCAATATTTCGCTTCAACTTATTTTTAATAAGTATTCAATTCAAATCTTAGCACAAAAGTCCGTCACAGATACATACATAACAGATTTTAGTATCCCGCCAATTTGTGTTGACTTTTTAAATTTTAAATATGGAACCTACCGCTCGCCGCGTAATTGTCGCGGCACTCGCGGCTTATTTCGCTCAAAGAAGTTTGCGCTAAATTCACACTGGCTGTTTAGAAAGTCATGTCATTTTTAAGTTTTTTTTTTACATAAAACTCTTCACAGCTGACAGCAGTTCTATTTTTGAAGTTTTGAAGTTTTTCTTCGGGCCGGAATGAATTTGTATGAGTTTTTCCCTCCCTATGAAAGGAAAGCAGCATCTTCCACCCAATAATCAGATCAAAACAACACTACTTTCTGAGTATGAGAAATGAAAAAGCATTTGCTTGCCTGGGGCAAAGCGTAGCGTCTAGGTTCAAATCTCATTACAAATTAATATATTTCTTATCTTTCTTGTTTTTTAAATTAACAGGTAATAATATTATATCACTACATATTTTCTTATTTGTTTTATTGCTACGGTCACAAAATGTAAACTTGCTTATGCCCGCAACTTCGTTCGCGTAGCACAGAGCTAAATTTTGTCGCCTGATTTAAAAAAAATACATAAATACACAAAAAAATGGTATCCAATAGCCCTCCACATGAAACTTCGGTTATCTAACACCAAAAAAAAATACAATTTTAAATACCTAGTTTTAGTTTCTGACATTACTGGTTTAAACTGAATAGTCTCTTCAGCTACATCATATATTTTATTGTAAATATTCTAATATTTAATTAGAATAAATTAATTATTACAACGAGTGAATTATAAATGTAATTTGCCGAATACATGTTCCTAATACTCGTGGTGAAGGACATATTTATTAGGATTAGAATGATTATAATAATTAATTAAATACACTTTACAAACAAACAAAATAATATTTATATATATTATTATTAATTCTGTTGTCAATACATGGTATACCTACGTTTGATTTTTGCATTGTTTGGAAATTCGGAATGTGGTGGGTTCGAATACCAGTAAGATAAATATTTTTGTGATTCTTATTATATCTTTTTCTTTTATATATTTTTTAAAATTATTTCATCGTTGTACTAAAACTCCGAGCAAACCTCGATCTCCCAGGTAAGGTACTTATATTAAAATGAGTGTCTCGTGGTGGACAAATGGAGCCTCCGACGTAGGCGGATGCCCAATAATTTGAAATGCTTACTGTTTTAAACGTGAATTTATTGTTGCTTGCATGCTTGGTACAGATGCCGGTAAACTTCTTGAGCATCACATGACGTAGTGGGGGAAAGTTTGCGCATGTACACATGAGGGCAAAAATAATACTCAATAACATATGGTTCAACTGTTTTATTATAGTATAATTAAAGAAGACAAAATATTGGGTAACTATTAAATTACACTCCAAATAAAATATTTAATCTATTCTTGAGGTAAGAAAGATATTCGTTCCATTAGTTCCAAACCAGCAGAAGCAAAATTGGTACTAGGCATGGGTTCAGATGAAATAGGAATGTGCTAGCCACATTCCTATTTCATCTGAACCCATGAGTCAATTTATCTTCGTCACTGTCGTCGTCACTATCGTCATTACTGTTATCATCACTATCATCATTAGCAAAAATGATACATTGATCAGTGACGGAGGCCCAAGTCTTTCAAAATTCGCCTTAAACTTCGTTCTGAGCCTTTAAAATTAATATATTGTTCTAATTTATTACGGAGTCTTTCCACGGTAGGAAGTTCTTTGTTGGTTAAATGATAATTATGTATGCATCTCCTAATCACAGATTGGTCGAAGGTATCAATTTTGGTGACTTTTTTCTTTCTAGATCTTTTCTTACCCGGTGTTCGGAACACGGTTAGTAAATCTGAGTTTTTAGCTTCGTTAATAATTCGCCTTACAGTACTGACAGATGTTTTTGTTGCCTCTGCAGTCTGTTTCACCATTTCAATATCATTCTTACCGCCTTTTTTGAGAATACAATACACACCGTACACCATTTTTCTGGCTTGTCTATTCAAAACTACGTTAGTTTGTTGTGGCATAGTGTATCTCTTTTAGAAACAACAAAAACTTAACAATTAATAAAAAGAAAAATTCAAAAATAAATAACAACGAAATCAATAAATGCGAGTGTACTCGGTAGTCAAAGGGACGTGGACGCTGTGCGGGAGGCGAGGGTCAACTGATCTACCAATAGCGCGATCGTAATGACGCCTTTCCGTCGTCGCGCCCCGCACTGCACCACCAAAGAGACCTAAAATACGGTTCTGCGTATTCAAGGTCATTACTCAAGCAGTTTGCCGATGACTATACAAGTCTTGAAAAAGTGAAGAGGAAAAATTTTATTTGACACTTGATGTCAACTTCTTTTTCAATATGAATTTAAATGTAATTTTGAGTAAAAAAAAATGTGCGTCGACATACAACCGCCCGTTGACAAACTGAAAGTTTTCAACACTGACGATCTTCATCGTTAGGTAGTGGGCAAAGTCTTCTCAGTGGTCGCCGCACTCGTCCCCTTGTAGTTTGAACGTCTGCTACTTTAGAGATGCCGTCTGCTCCGACAAACAACTGCGTGACTCTCCCCAAGCGCCAGTTTAATGGTGGAGCGTGATCCTCATGGAGTAGGACAACCACGCTAAGCTGAACGTGGGGAACGTTCAGCTTAGCGTGGTTGACACGCCACTTTGTTCTCTGCTGGAGCTCTGATATGTATACTCGCTGCCATGTGCGCCAGAAATCTTGATGAAGTTTTTCGACTCGAGCATAACGACGTAAGTTGATTTCTTTGCAGTCTTCTAGTGGTGAAGAAGGCAACGAAATCAGATGCCTCCCAATGATAAAGTGACCAGGTGTCCCGTGACCAGTGAATAGGTCGATTGGAGATGTGGATAGGGATAGGGGGTGACTGTTGAGTATTGCTTCAACTTGTGAAAAAAGAGTAGAAATTTCCTCGTATGTTAAATGACTGTTCCCCATAACCCGTTTTATATGATATTTCGCGGATGTAATACTGGCTTTAAAAATACCGCCGAAATTAGGGGTATATTAAAATTTTATACATTCTTGTGTCGTGAAGTTCGATAAATGGTCTTGATTTAGATCAATAAATTTACCTATTTCGTTAGAAGCGAACAAAATTTCGCCCGTTGTCGCAAAATCTTTAAACTGGCTTGCCCCTTCGAGATATGAACCTGCGCAGAGTCATTATGAATAAGATGAACACATTTGTAGCGTAGGCAAACAAATAAACAAAGATAGCATTTTATCAGCTTGCTACCTCGACCTTTATGTTTTAAATTAAAAAATGGTCCACCGAAATCTAATCTAAGCTACAGTTAAAAAGGGTAAATCTGGAGTTATACGCTGTTGGGGCAGATCTCCCATTTTTGGACACAGGGTCTTGCCTCGCAAACGTCTGCAGCGTTCACAATTATTGATTACACGTCTCGCGAGATGCCTACCATTGACAGGCCATATGGTTTCACGAACAACTGCCAACAGTAATTGAGGACCTGCGTGAAGATGCCTCAAGTGTTCTCTTTCAAAATATAATGTGGCTAAGTGATGAGAGGCATGTAATAAAATAGGGTGTAAATGTTATTATAATTGTAATTAGATTGATTGATACAACCACCCACTCTAATTACATTTTTATCTATAAAAGGTGATAAAGCTACAATTTTTGACTTTGGAATTAACTCTTTATTTTTTATAAGCAAGTTATCATACTCTATGGTAAAATATTGAGTTTGAGCAATTGCACAAATATCATTCAATGATTCATACAATTCATCAATAGTTAAATAACTTGTACGCTTATTTTTTATATTATTTAAATTGTAGATAAACCTTTTAACATATGCAACAGACTCTTTGTTATTTAGTAAATTGTGAATAATTATTGAAATTTATTATAGATTCTCTAATAGAACTATATGCGATTTAATTTCTGGTATTATATTTTTGTCCATAACTATTTTTGTTGCAGGCTAGTCTACTTGTCCTTGTAGTAAATATTCAAGGCCCGACCACTACAGATCCATAGAAACTAGTTGGCTGGCGTCTACCCTCCTAGAAATTAAATCGGCTGGGTTCAATGTTGTAGGCACATAGCGCCAATCTAATCAAGTGTGCCACATATGAGGATAAGTTAGTACCACATGACTTCCCCGGCATGAATACTTGTTAATTTATATTAATTAACTTGTTTATGTGTCTTGATAAGTGTTTATGCACTAGAGTTTCAAAGGCTTTCTATATTATCGATAGAATTGATATTGGTCTGTAATTAGACACATTATTTGGATTTTTGCTTTTAAAAATTTGGTACGAGCCTCCGTCCATTTTTAAGGGAAAGAACCAGAGCCCAAAGAAGCATTGAATAAAAGTTGGAGGGGATAAGAAAGAACGGATGCACATTTTTGTAAGAAGGTAGGGGAAATGTTATCGGGGCCAGGCCCCTTAGAACAGTTCAGTTTTTTCAACAACCGATATACTCGTACATCACGTTGGGGTATGAAAACGTTTTCCATATCGGTATGGGGCTCTCTTGCAGTATATATATTATATATACTGCAATAATGATATAATATATGTATATATTATTATTGGTAGGAAGATCGTACACCGAGGAGAAGTTTTTAGCGAATAAGTTACTTATTGCGAGACCATCTCTTCCTTCAGATTCTCCTAAAAAACATGCGAGATGGGTAAGTACTATTGTTTCTCCTTAAATTTTTAATGTGGAGCCAAAATTGTTTTGGGTTTTCTTTTAGTGAGTCTCCAATGGATATGATATAGTTTTTATAACAATGTTTTATCATCGTATCCGCAATCCTTTCTAAGATGATTAAATTAAATTTTGTCTAATGGGTTATTATATTTTTTAAGTTTTTTATGACAGTTATTTTTATATATTTCATTTAAGTATTATTTGGAAAAATACATACCGGCTTCATTTTGCTTATGAGTTTCCGGATTTTCATTGTAAATATTAACATAACGATTTTTAGACAAGTCTGGATTGTGAAGAAGCGAATTATGTCTTTTGTTGCATTCTCGACATGGTCCCATACGAAATTGACTTACAGCATGTCCTTGCCGTAGACAATTGGTACAAAGTTTGTATTTAGAACACTCATCAACCGTTCGTCAATAGGCATCGCCTTAAAAGTAGGACAATCATAGATCTTGTGATTACTACTACAAATTGTACAAATAAAATTGTTTAAGTTTTTAGGTTTAGATGGCTTAGATGAATTATAAGTCGCAAATGATTTTGTATGAATAAACTGTTTATTATGAATTGGAATTGGAAACCGCGAAAGCTAGTCAAAGGTCCCTTGAAAGTGTTGACAATTTTCGTGATCCTTATTTCTATTTAGGGAATCCAATATATTCGCACGTAAGTATGTGTAAAGTAGCTGTGTCACTATTCATAGTGCTGCTATAATCTTCCCACTTTGTAAGGGTTACACAATTTAATTTAGATGACAACATAAAAATAATCAACACATCCCATTTGTCTGTTGGCTGACCAAAACTGTGCAAGGCACGTAAATTTTTTGTTACGTGATCAACCAAAAACCTTAGAGAACTTTCAGACTCACGTGTTTGCAGTTTAATGTTAAACAATGAATTAAGATGGGTATTGATTAATATTTTTTTATTATTGTAGCGACTACGCAATAGCTTCCAAGCCTCGGCATAGTTGGAAGAAGAAACATCAAGATTACAAATTAATCGGGATGCATCACCCTCCAAATATGACATCAAGTAGTGAAATTTATGTATTGGTTGAATATGACTGTTATTATGTATAAAACTTTCAAACATGTCGTGAAATTGCAGCCAGTTGAAATAAGACCCATCAAATTTTGATATTTGAATATAAGGTAATTTAAAATTAAAGTCATTATGATGTTCAAGAAAGTTTTGAGTCTATATAACAATTGACTCACGTCTAGCTTTGTCTTCAATCTTCTTAAACATTTTTATTAGCATTTTTGCTTTATCTATATTAACAATGATCTCATGCTCTTTCTCGATCATCAATTTCTGTGTCCATATTGTTGGCATTTAATAATTCTATGTTGTAACGTAGTTACATTTCCTCTCCGTAAAATCAATTATTTCGGCGTTACTCGCGTCCCCTATGACTTGTATACTTAATTATTTTAGTCATTCAGACGCTTTAGCGCCATCTATCGGCGCACAACCTTCCTAAAACGGCATTAGCCTTGCTTTAATATTTGGTTCTTAGATCGATTTTTCTTCCGTCTTAAATCTTAAAAATAATAATTTAATTTTGAATAATGATTAAAATACAGTTGCATTATTATATTACATAATATATTGATTATTAATATAATATATTTTTTTTTTGATTTGTGGACTTTTTCTCTTTACGCTTTAGTTTTTTAGTTGTCAAAAGTTTAAAAAAAGAAGACGGAGAAGAGTATATAACGCACTTCGTCGAATGACGTTTCCTTTTAGAATAAAATTTTCTATAGACTCAAGATGTAGTCGTTATATTCTTAATCCCGTTTTTACGGTGAGTTTTTTTATATCTGTGTTGTGAAGTTTTATTTCGTTGACTTGTAATAAAACACATTATTGTTTCATGTAAATTAGTACATTGTAAAATTAGTTGTCAAAATTTGATTGGCCAAACCACGTGCTCATTCTTTCCGTTTTGCATTGATATAATATTAGGATATTTGTATCCATGCATTAATTATTCTTGTACATCATCTTTTATTTTGCTTACCCTTTATTTTGTGATGGTCACACAGCCCGTGATTTTGATCGTTTGGGGTTAAGATCACGCCAGCTATGGGACTCCTACTCCATGTTCTTTTATGGATTTTCCACGGATCTATACTCCGGGTTCAAGGCACCGTTTTTCATGGACTTGTGGCTGGTTTTCACACATCCGGATTTCTGAGTACCGCTAGTTATTCCGGACTGAACTGACTGGTTTTGGAACCAGTCTGCACCGCCCCTCGGACGATCTACGTCACGGTGAACAGAGAGACGCTACCGGAAGTTGGAGCCCAACCGCTCGCGCCACGTGCTGACTACACTCCTGGACCAGCTAAGTGCCCGCGTGGTTAAAGCCCCTCCGATTCCCACAGACACCAAGGGGCTAAACCAGATCGTTCAGCCTTCTGAACACGTCCTCTCTTTTTTAATATATTTGTCACGGTAATCCCTAGTTTCATTTAAATTACCCACAACAAAGTCATTTTGTATCTGATCAAATTTGACCAGTACACCCTCAAATTTAGTAAGCTTAAGGCTTAACTCTGCATTGGCAATGTTAGACAATTCATGCTTTTCTTCTATTTCAGACAGATAATTTCTAAACTTTGTTATTTGACCTTTAATGAACTTCTTTTAATTTTAAGCTCTTTTAATTTAGTTTTAGTTAAAACTGATGACTCCCTTGAGCAGCAAGCGACTCTGATGGTGTTGCCATTATAATTCAATTTGATTAATTTAATTGTGAGTAAATAATAAGAAAAATTCTCACGTCCCTCACTTTGCTGATATTTCTTACTGGGTCTGTGCGATGACCTGACTCGATGTAGTAGAGAGCAGCCCAAGCACGACGACCACAGCTACACGCTGTTGAACCCGTTGGTTTAGCTCCACCGGTGGTACAACACTGAAAACTGAAAAGTCTGCCAAAATATTGAATGCTTTGCAAAGATTGGTGCAAAATTATGGGAAACGAAATTACAATTAAGTAAAAGAAGATACTTGGTATGGATATGTAGATTATTCAATTCGGTCTTTAATATTAATTTTGATGGTAGATCGAAAGTAAATTGCAATCGAATTTTTAGATTTTAGAGTTAATTATTTAATTAATTATACAATTTTTAGCAGTCATACGCCTCAAATGATGGAATTTTAAAGGAAATTGGTGGGAAAGCCACTTATCTTGATGTGTAGGCCTTCGTGCAGCATGCGTGCCTTTTGATATGAAGTTCTCGTTTTTTCTTGTTTTCCCCTCATGGGCCACCAAATTATGTCTCGTGGTGGACAAACGGAGCCTCCGACGTAGGCGGAAACCCAATAATTTGAAATGCTTACTGTTTTAAACGTGAATTTATTGTTGCTTGCATACTTGTTACAAGACTTAAAAAAGTGAAGAGGAAAAATTTTATTTGACACTTGATGTCAACTTCTTCTTTTTCAATTTGTATTTAAATGTAATTTTGAGTAAAAAAATTGTGCGTCGACACAGAGGGTTTTTGTACTTTGATCGAATACAATCAATTCATATTTTTTTCTTTACCTTTTTTTATAATGTACACAAATATTTACAACAACTAAGAGAAACTAATAATAAAATATATAATTAGGTATATCAGGGTACACTGCTTTCAACAATATACTAAACTATACCTAAGAGAACAAGCATTTCTCGGAGTTAAATAATAAAAAAATAAAAATTTAAGAAATTCGTCTGACCGGGATTCGAACCCAAGACCAATTGGTCAACAAAGCAAAAAGCCAATGGCCTACGTAGCTGTGCTAGGGTATCTGACATAATATGGCGAAATTACTCATATCTTATTAGTATTACACGACAAAACAAAAAACATTACAAACTAAGTCCGAGGTAAAATAACTGTGAACGGACTTTCAACAATCAATTCGAATTATTTTTGAGCAGAAAAATGCGGAAAAAAATTACATACGTCTCCATAACAAGAGGCCTAAGCCGGTACTGCGGGATTCCATAGATATGAAAGAGAAGGAATGTTTCATTCGACTCGTCCGAATTATTTATCATTGAAATAAATTAATCCTAACAAATATCTTAATCCAATCGGAAAATAAAAACGACAATTCCCTTTCTTTTATTATGTATTACGAAACTACTGTTAATTTTCTCATTTGTTCACAAATAATACAGTCACAACTCCAAGAATATCCATTTTAATGGTTATATTTGTATGTTTTTTTTTTATCCAGGAAATTTACAGAAAACGTCTTTTGAAAGCAAAGGTAAATATGATCAAGATTAACATTTATTTTGGAGTTTTGTCGGGGAGTTCAATGGGTGACGTTGTGGAATTTGTAATATTTCATAAATTTGTGTTATCTCGGTTCTTGTAATATTGGTAGAATATTAACCATTAAATATTCGTTAACGTGCACAAGTGTGGGCAAGTGGTACAACTTATAAAAACGTGCTATTTTGTGTTTCCCGCCAAAACTCCCTCTGAACTTTCAGTAAAGCGTCTATCACTTTACTGAATCGACTGACATGACTGTACTGTACTATTTATTTGGACTTTGACTAGCATTTAGACTTGACGATATAGGAATACAGTGTTGAAAATTGAAACGAAAGTTCTATTTCCCGCCTTTTTTACTTGACACTGGCAAATGGTTTTAAGATAAGCCGACGCCATATATTAAAAAAAAAACATATTTTTTTCGCTGCACTAAAATCTATCCATCCGTTTTCTTTTTTTTTTTAAAGAAGCCTATTTTCACGACGTATAGCGCCTTAAGGTGCGCATTTTAAAGTAATAATTGCTCGGCAATACGTATGGATCGATCTGGAGTAATTAGTGGAGTGATGTGAAACTTTTCTAGTTGCTTATCAATGTTCTTATTCATCAATGTCGCTGATACGAATTGCCGATTTTTTTTCAACTGAATTTTTGGTTTATGAAAGTGTTGTCTAGTTTATTGGAGTTGCTCCTATTATTGCTCAAAATTGTACTTTTCTCAAATTGATGCCTGTTGCCGTTGGGTAATTGCTTATAATTTAGTAGTTCATGTAAGCGCACCTGTAGCATAAAACATAGTTTAATATTTCTTCTCTTAGCCGTACTACCAGTTTATTATTTCCATCTAGGTTCTCTGTTCGAGTTACCTATATTTTGCGATGATGAGATAGCCGCCTCTCACGTAGTAAGCCTATATTCCTTATTTTATATTTTATCAGAAAGTGGATTTTCAGTGTACCCATTGTAATATAATGACTTATCGTGCTAACATCGTTTGTTATAAACTCGAAGTGAAATCGTGCCTTTTCATAAATTTTTTCTGCAAATATAACAGATTTTTAAATCAAAATTTAAGACTCAAATATTAACTTGTTTTGCATATGTTTTTAATAGACATTTGAATATTGTATTAAACGAGTAAAATATTCTTCCATTAATTCCGAACTTTGTGAACGTCTTATAAAGGTGTCAATTTTTAATCCTATCACCATGATCTGATGTTGTCATGCAAATGTATGAGAACGAAGTTCCTTATCGCGCGTTGCGAATGGGGGCTAGACAGAAAAAATTAAGACTAAAAGTTGTAACGACACTTTTTGCTATAGTTGAAGCCGTGCGGCGTACGCGTGTTTCTCTGTCTGTCTCTCTCTGTCTCTCTCTCAATTATTACTAAAATTGAGCCTACTGATTAAGTTTATATTACATTATATTTGTTGATAATAAAAAAAATATTATTATAACTTAAAAATAATAAAATTTTATTACAATTCCTTCACTAATTAATCGAAAGGAACTTCGTTCCATCCGGGTGTCCCTTGACACCTCTCAAGTTTTATTTATATATTGATACGTGATGCAAAAAGAATGTGCGAACGGAGGAGTATGATATGTGGAACAGTTAAATTTTATATGGAGGTAGGTGTGTTGAAAGCCTATATTTTTAAAATAATGCTAAGAAATTATACTTAAAATTAATAAAAATAACAACAACTCACTACCTTTATTATTAACACACACTACCGTGCGTTTGATAGACACAATTTTGTTACACCTTGACGTTTGTCAATCTTTCACAACATTTACGTTTTTTAATAATTTTCTCAATAATCTAATTTGTATGAATTAGTATGGGCGAATTTCGATCAGAGGGTGACCTCTAGTAATATTATATATTATGTAATATAAAAGATATACTCATAAATCTAGTTTAATAAATAAACATTTATATATTATTAATAATATATATTTTATCAATCAATCCTTTGCCAAGGCACTAGTCATATTATTATTAAATTATAAAATAATAGAAACGTAGGTATGCATAGATGGATACATATTACATACTAAATACATACAAATGATGAGATGTGATTATTTTATGGTAAAATCACATGCAAGCATTTTGGCTTTACATTACGAAAATACCTAGTCGTAAATGATGTTTCTATTGATTTTATATAAGCATCACAAATCAAAGTACTACAAGTAGTTCTTAGACTACTTTTAAAATAGTAAATTTAAATATCATTATATTTTACTGTGCGTTAGGAATCTTTAATTACATCATAGTTTGAATAATAAATCTATACGAATATTATAAAGAGGAATTATTTGTTTGTCTGCATCGAATAGGCTCTGAAACTACTGGGCCGATTTTGATGAAATTCGGCATAGATATAGAGTATGGGAAGGACATAGGCTACTTTTTTACCTTTTGTTTGTTCCCGCGGGATTTCCTTTTGCACGTACGAAGTCGCGGGCAACATATAGTTATCTATAATTTTATATTTATGGTCGAAAGAAATTATAGCTCTAAAATCCTTTTAATTTAATCTCAATGGAAAACAAAACAATGTAACACACTATGTCTTTCTCGTTAAACTGAAATTGCCTTCTCCGTGTGACATTACACTTATTAAATTTCTTGACAGTAGAGCGCATGTACGCATTTTCCTCCTATCACTGTTTTCTATTTTTGATATTATGTAATATGTTTTGTTTTATAATTCTGAAAAAAAAAACTTTTAATAATTAATAATAATAATGATTATAAAATAATTCTAAATATTATATTATTATTACGTTTCAAAATCACAATACGAAACATATTGTTAGGGAATAAATTGAATAATTAGTAATCCAGGAATTTGCTTACTTAAAGTTTGTGTAATTAAATGAGAAAAACGTCCTTTTGTCTAATTAAAATGATTGTCTAAATAAATGACAAATAGATACTATTCATTTTTAAATACAAAGTAGGCCGGTTTAAATTATTTGGAATAATAATAATAAATAAATCACTTTTATTTCAGGCTGCATAGCATATTAAAAATACCTTACAGACTAACATACATATTATATACTTAAAAACTACACTTTGTCTCGTATTATCGGCGACGTGATGCGGGCTTCGTTCCAGTGTCTCCCCCGGGACCTCCGGTAAAACACACCCATCGGCCAGAATCCTCAACCTCGAAGATCGACAGTAGATGCGTCGGTACTCTCACCACAAAGGAGCTGAAGTTGACCTTGTGGCGAGACTGCAGACGCTCGACCCTTAAGACGAGGTACGTCGTCTTACAGATGTAGTCCACGACGTCTTCGACCTCCATGGACCAGTGCAGGCGGGAGACGTACAACGGCCTCGCGGGTACTTCACACCGCAGTCGCAGCTCAGGTACGTAGGGTACGCTGCCGCAGTAGTTTCGGTCGACGGGCTTCCTCTTCTTTTTTTCTCTCCACCAGTATCCCCCCTCATCGCGCACCCCCTGCTCTTGTCCTTTTCAGGTCGAGGTGGCTCAGCCTTGCAGTTCTCCATAGCCTTGCGGCTCTCTTTCTCCCCCTTTGTCTTCACGCCGCGGGAGAGATGTGGGGCGAGCGGTAACATTCGCAAAATTTCTCTGCTGAGTCGCTGGTTGGAACGCATGCGGTGGGGGCGGGGGCGGTAGCTGACTCTTCAGATTCTGCTGACATGCAAAACGATATATCAGCACGCGCGCCACCACGACGTGTGTTGACAAAGGCAGTTGAATGATCGGGTGACCTACTAAATGAATTATTACATTTTAATTACAATAATTTACTACGCAAATCACGGATGATAGATTCCAATGCATTAAATCTACCTCGCATCTCGTCCAGCTCTGCTTTCATTCTGTTGAAGTTCTTCAGCAGGCTGGAGACGTCGACGTGGTCCATCGTTACCACTGGCAGCTTGTGGAGATCTTTCGACACAAAGGCTGGCATGTGGTCTGGATCCGTCTGTCTTCAGCAGGGAGATGATGTCCTGCACGCTTAGTTCGCCGCCATCTCTCCTCCGTGATGGCATGTTCGCGCTCTGGCCGAGCGACTCGTATAGCAGCTGCTTGCCCATACAAATCTCTTCACTGGTGAAGGTTGACTTGCAGATCAGCATGATGCCGACTTCGTCCATGGTGTCGATGGCGTGCTGCATGAACGCCAGCAACTCGTTGGCCACCAGCGCCACGATGACATGCAGCGGCAGTAAGCCGCGCGAATCGCAAAAAAAAAAAAATTTTTGCTTCGGTGAATGTAATGCGGAGCGCGAATCTTCTTCAGCGCTCAACGCTCGACACTGAACGGAATACTTTAACATATTTTTATAGAAAAAAAAAATACAAAATATGTATAAAATTAATCAAAAATTAAAAATTTATTCATAAAATCATAAATTGATATCTACGTTAAAATATACCACGTAAACAGTATCAGATATTGCACATTCACTGCACATAAACTAAAACACAGTTTTGTTTTCATTTCTCCGAATCAAATGGATACAAAATTGTATGAGACCGTTTTCAACGCAACTAAAACGACTGTTATTATTGTTTCGTCAATTTTGCATGTTGTCGAAATTGCGTTTCATTTAAATATTAAGTTTTAAAATATTCAAACTATTTAATTATAAAACTCAGTGTTTCATAAAATATAGTATAAGTCGTCTAGACATGGGTGAGATATTTTAATGTACTGCGCTGAGGCAAAGAATATATTATTATACTACGAGTACTAACGTAAACAACCATCATTCGATAGACTTACAAGATTGACAGCTCGCAGCTATGCATGTGTGGCAGGACGTATGCGGGTTGTGCGCACGGCGTGCGGGGCGTGAGTTTTTTCCAGCCAGGACTTTCGTTCACGTGGCTGGCCGCTGGTCGCTTAGTGCTTTGACATAATTGACAATATAATCTCTTAATATTTATGATAGATTTGTTTGACGCGACATTTAAAATTATTTGGGTGTCAACCTTAGGCTTACGTCAACATTACTGACATTCGCCGGTGCTGGAGCTGTCATTTGTAGAGAGTGTCGCCCCTGTAGCTGAGGCGAATATTATATAATTTGTACCTTGCTGCTTATGTATTATATTTTTGACGTTAAATTAAAATAATGTAATGAGTGTTAGAGTTTCACTTAAAATTTAACTCAGTGATAAAATTAAAGCTTGACAGGAAAAACGGACAAAGGAGTATATATTATATTACATTTTTAACCCCCGACGAAAACAGAGAGGTGTCATAAGTTTGACTTAATGTCTGTCTGTGTGTGAAGCTTCAAAATGGATGAAAGATTTTGATTTAGTTTTTTTGCTTGAAAGCTGACACGATTAAGAGCTTACCTATCATGAATCATCATCATCAGCTCGCTCATTGCTTGACAATTCGGGGGTTACTTAAGATTTTTAATTTTGTTGTTGTACCCTTGTAAAGGTAACCTGTACTTGTAATCCTATAATTACAAGTGTTACCAGATTATCTAATTAATACAAATCGTTTCGCCCAAGCAAGTTTTTGTTTTCATTTATTTACTAACAATGATCTACACTTTTTCAAATAATAGAATTTGTTGCATATTGTAATTATAAAAAAGTATGTAATGTCAAATCTCAAAATTATAATGACTTTGAAGCCTAAGATAGTCTAATTTAGTTGGTCATTATATATTATTGGTCATTGTATCATTTACACATATGAGAGAGATGATACGTCTACACTAAACATAGCCTTCTGGCTATGTTTAGTGTAGACGTATCATCTTTCTCATATGTGTAAATGATACACGTTAACGAAGTAAACACAATAGAAGCGTTGTTGTATCATTGAACCAAGGCGGCAAGCACATAATATTTTATTACATTTCAGAATACGAAGGAAGCAAAAATGTAGCGGGAAGCTGGGAGCGGAATCAATCTGGTGGATAATTATCACGTGGGATGAAAGTCGGTTAAGGCCGGATGCTCATTTCCTCCCTCCAACATGACTCACATGGTGATTCTATCGCAACGAGTTTCGCCGATAAAACACCTAGCGAAGAATGTTACCACGTTTTAGGTAACGTTCTTCGCTAGATTGTTAAAGTTGTGGTGTTATTATAAAATAAATTATACTAATAAAATAACATGGATATAATTAACAGTACCATAGAGGACCTGTGGTGGTCACGCCGCGGTGATACACCTGAGTGATCTCCTTTTCGGCAATATCTAAGACATTACACTACTTACCTTCCGACACCTTCCGATCCGTACGCATCCTGGCATCCTTCATATTTTGTGTTTGTTTATTGTGTTATATCGATGTTTTGTTTTGTTTTATGTTAAGTTTCATCTTATGTTATTGTGTAGGTATTTATAGCGTATTTTTTTTTGTGTAATGTAGTGTCTCATTATTAAATATGCCCATTACATTGTATTCTAATTATCTCGCTTTAGTTAAGTTTCACAGATACTACTAGCTCAATATCTCGTACATTTAATCTTATATGTGAACTATACAGTTGCCTTTTTTCAATGTATTTTTTTTCAACCGTCCACGCTCTACACCAGGAGTTCCCAAGTAGTGGGGCGCGCCTCCCTAGAAGGGCGCAGAGAGATTCCAAGAGGGACAAAGACCAATTAAATATACGTAATTTAGCCGAAATTTTAATCGATAAAAACGCTTTTTTTTCCAATAAAAATATCACAGGGGCATGAGAGTAGGTATTATTTATAACCCGAGGAAATCTATACAAAAAAAGGTTAGGAAACCCTGCTCTACGCGATGAACAAATAATTTTTGAATAATTCGATCGATTACTTAAAAGATACAATTAATATCGTGTGAGGTCACATCAAAGAGGCGGTTTCGTTTAAACTTGATTGTAAAAGTATTTTAAATATATATATATATATATATGGATAAATTAATATTAATTTATCCCCGAAACACGATATACGTAAAAAGTTTATTCAAAATTATTAAAGTACTAATGAACGAACTAATCAGATGAGATGTGTTTTAATGTTTTATCACAAAGTTTTCACCAAATTTGCCTGTTCAATGACTTGCAAATAACTCAAGAGCAAATGTTTATAGCTTACAAGGTGATGTTCAAGTTTGTTGCTGAAGATAAACAGCTTTCTAACAGAAAACTTAAATATGAGTAAATAGTTTCTGTGAATATAAATAAAGAGATCAACACCTCACAATCGTACATTGAACTAATTAAAATACTCGTATGTTGTAAAAACATACTATTTAAAAAATGTGATCGTGTTAAGCAATGTTACATAATGCTGAGTAAGAGCACCGTTTTCTATAATCCTACTACTATTATAAATGTGAAAGTTTGTGAGGATGAATGGATGGATGGATGCTTGTTACTCTTTCACGCAAAAACTACTGAACGGATATTGATGAATTAAGCTCTGGATTAAAACTTAGGCTTTTTTTATCTTTAGCTATAGACTTTTTTATCCCGAAAAAGTACAGTATTCCCGTGGGATATTATAATTTATGCGGGCGGATCCGCTGGAAAAAGCTAGTAAAATTGATTTTATACTTTGAAGCCTACTGGCTTCAAAGTATAAAATCAATTTTTATATATATTCAGAAATAATAAGGTAAGTATCACAACTTGGTAAAAGTAAAAAAAATAAATGTGTGTGTGTCAGCTTCGACGCACGACTGGAGTTTACTCTAAAAAGTAAAATTTGGTGTGCAATGCAAAGAAAGTAAGTGCACTCAAAAAATAAAAAATAATTTGTAGTGCATTTTAATAACCTTTTTGTATTTTGTACTCTATACTTTATATTTTTAAAACAATAATTTTTGATAAGTTAACTTTTTGAAGGTTGTCTTTAGGTAGGTTTTTGAATGAAAAATTCTTTACGTTAGTAATAACTAGCTGCTACCCACGTCCGCCCGCGTAAATACAGTATTCCAAGGGAACACTGTACCTACTTTTTCGGGATAAAAAGTACCTTATATTTTAATCCAGAGCCTAAACTACTACCATTCCAATTTCATCGAAGTCCGTTTAGTAGTTTTTGAGTGAAAGAGTAACAAACATCCATCCATACATACATTTATCCATCCATCCATCCCCACAAACTTTCACATTATAATATTAGTAGGATATAATATATTCTTTGTCCCGGGCTTACATATGAAAATCGGAGTAAGCTCAAAAAATTATGTCTAGTTTTGAAATAACGGGCATTTCAGTTACATAAAAGATTTTTTTACAATTAGTGTAAAATACCTACTCTTGCGCCACCATAGCGCAAAGAGTTTTGCAGGTCTGTATTCCATATTTAAAGTGTATATTTAACTAGCTAGTGCTAGCTAAGTGTATATATAACTAGCTTTTGCCCGCAGCTTCGCCCGCGTGGCTGAGTGTTCGTGGCAAAAAACTACTTTAACAAATATGCCTGCAATATAGTAATAGCACAGAGTAAAAATATGTATATAAATATAGGTAAAAAAATTTCACACGTACTTTTTAATTTTAAGATATCTCCTAGATAATTAATTAGTATCCGTCTAAATAGCTTCTGAAAATACCACATTATTTCTTATCCTTTTTTAAACTTAGAATGGGTAAAGTAGCCTATTCTTAAAAGATAGATATATCTAATATGCCATTGCGAAATCGCGAACTTTTTTGTAGACCTATAAAAGAGAAACAATCCCACTATATATTGTTTTGTTATCTATCTCCAATGGGTTAGGTTAGGCAGCGTTTTCGATAAAAGTTCCCAGACGGCTTGATTTTTTCCGACACCTTCAGCAATTATAATCATAAATCAAACAATTCCCACAAAACCTTAACAAATTACTATCGACTTAAACCTTCCTAAGGAACCACCCGGTCGGTAAATTAAGGAATCGGCATGAAAATCTTTTCAGTAGTTTTTGAATTATCGCGAACACACAGATAGACAGGCTCGGCGGGGCACTTAAGTACCCAATGTCCGTCTCCTGGTTCTAAGCTTCCCCACCAATTTTCAGCTAAATCGGTTCACTCGTTCTTGAGTTGTAAATGTAACCAACACGACTTTCTTTTATATATATATATATATATATATATATATATATATATATATATATATATATATATATATATATATATATATATAATAGGTATAGTGTGTCACATTGTATTAATTGTGCTGTTTCAATAAATTTGTCGAGTCGATCGGTTGTTTCCTTTGGGAGGGCTCGTAGTGGGCAAAACACCTACATAATTAGTTTACTTACATTAAATACAAAAATTATTAACTAAAGTTTATATGAAAATAGACGCGCAAACTTCAGGGATATCACAAATTTTGTCTATATTACCATACATTTCGTAGCAACTTACAGGAGTGTGACGTCACCTGCATGTGCGTTTTTTATATATTTGCAAGACTTACAAAAGTGCATTATTGTAAACTTTCTTAGTTTTCAGAGGAATATTAATTTGTGTATAACAAATAACTGTATAAAACAAACAAATAACAGGCAAATGCCCAGGTGAAGTATACGTTTTAAAACTTATTTAAAATCCTTGTCAGAGCACTGATCAGTTAAAAAAATTTAAATATTTAGTATTCGCACATAATTATAATCATAAAAGTTACCTATTGGCCTATCATTGTATGCTTTACATATGGAGGTAAAGCATACAATGATAGGATGAATGTGTTTGATACTCATGTTTATGATGGGATAAACATGAGAATCAAACACATTCACCTACACTTATATACACGTGTCATATAACTAATAATCATATAAGGCAACCCTTTTCGATGTGGACAAATACAAATAAGGCGATTTACAATACAGAGCTCGTGGAGCTCTGTATTGTAAATCGCCTGTATCGCTCTGTATTGTATGTGGATACATCCTAAGAGGACTGTCAAGAAAAGTAATGTAAGCCCGTATGTATCGTGTACGGGAGAGATCAGTGTATTTTGGGTCAGTAAACCCGATACTAAGTCCCGCGGGGCCGGGACCGTCGTCCACAAACAGCGGCATCGCTCGTGTGTTATCTATGTAATATCGGGAATTGTCATAACTAATATCGAGTACGCAGTTTTCGATGTGTTTAAGCTTTCAGTATTTACTTTCATAGTGTTTACATGCTCTCAGTTTCCGTAACAAAATATTTTTTAGGATTAAACAATCACAGAAATTGAACCACGCGTTAAGACGTGCACATAAAATGCCACAGTATGTCATATTTTCGAAAACCGGCCAAGTGCGAGTCGGACTCAAACACGTAGAGTACCATAAATAGTATGGTACTCTACGTGTTCGAGTCCGACCCGTATACCAATATTTTACATTTTTACTTATTATTTCTTTATTCTTGTATGAAATTTTCTAAGCAAGCGCATTTTACGAGTTAAGTCTCTATAACAATTAGAAGTAACAAAGTTATATAAGCCGCTTTCGTTCAAATTTCATCACATGATCTGCTTATTTAGATTTAAGAGGGGGGGGGGGGGGGGGGGGGGGTGGGGGGGGGGAGAGAAAGGGAATGGTTTCCGAGACGGAACTATGGAAGCCTGAAAACCAATACCTACGTGACTTGGCCCCCAGGTAAAAACAGCGCATGCGACGTTATTAACATTGACGGTACTGGACGGTAATTAAATTAAACTTTAATACGATCAGGAGTTTTACTTGAACCTTCAGTAAAATAGTTTACAAGTTGTTAGCTCGCACAAGTGGCCGTAACGTTTTATTGCGGACATTAACAGCCTTGCTGCCAATTAGAGTCTCGGTGTTAGAGATACAATGGCGTATTTCAAAGGTTTATCTTAATAAGCATCAACCTTTGCAAGAATTTTATTCTCGTTATTTTTTATTCTAGTCAATATGTTAATATTTAGTTAAAATAATTTTAATCTTCGTATAATTATTGTTAATTACTTCTTATTTGAATGTAAAACGAAAAATAATCTTTTATATGCAGTGCTACATATTTATATTATAATAGTTGATTATCGTAGGCTTTTGCTGACATCATAGTTTTTAAATCGAACGGACTACAAACTTGCTAGAATCGT
>JAYRCH010000595.1:0-48160 GCA_037179445.1 Phengaris alcon alcon
GTAATTAAAGAGGTATTAGATATAATTTAAATTAGATGTAAGTGTAAATGGTGTGATTAGTTAGTAGATAAAGAAGGTACTAGATATTATTGAAATAATATGTAAGTATAAATGGTGTGATTAGTTTGTAGATAAAGAAGGTATTAGATATTATAAAAATTAGATGTAAGCTTAAATGGTGTGATGGATTTGTAGATAAAGAATGTATGAAATATTATTGAAATTAGATGTAAGTGTAAATGGTGTGATTAGTTAGTAGATAAAGAAGGTATTAGATATTATAAAAATTAGATGTAAGCTTGAATGGTGTGATTGATTTGTAGATAAAGAAGGTATTAAATATTATTGAAATTAGATGTAAGTGTAAATGGTGTAATTAGTTAGTAGATAAAAAATGTAATAGATATTAATGAAATTAGATGTAAGTGTAAATGGTGTGATAAGTTAGTAGATAAAGAAGGTATTAAATATTATTGAAATTAGATGTAAGCTTAAATGGTGTGATTGATTTGTAGATAAAGAAGGCATTAAATATTATTGAAATTAGATGTAAGTGTAAATGGTGTGATTAGTTAGTAGATAAAGAAGGTTCTAGATATTATTGAAATAATATGTAAGTATTAATGGTGTCATTAGTTTTTAGATAAAGAAGGTATTAGATATAATAAAAATTAGACTTAAGCTTAAATGGTGTGATTAGTTAAGAAATAAAAAGTATTAGATATTAATGAAATTAGATGT
This sequence comes from Phengaris alcon alcon, assembly GCA_037179445.1. Classification (NCBI taxonomy): domain Eukaryota; kingdom Metazoa; phylum Arthropoda; class Insecta; order Lepidoptera; family Lycaenidae; genus Phengaris; species Phengaris alcon. The sequence continues at coordinate 742 of JAYRCH010000595.1, forward strand.
AAGTGTCAATGGTGTAATAAGTTAGTAGATAAAGAAGGTATAAGATATTATAAAAATTAGATGTAAGCTTGAATGGTGTGATTAGTTAGGAGATAAAAAGGTATTAGATATTAATGAAATTATATGTAAGTGTAAATGGTGTGATTAGTTAGTAGATATGGAAGGTAATAGATATTATAAAAATTAGATGTAAGCTTAAATGGTGTTACTGATTTGTAGATAAAGTAGGTATTAGATATTATTGAAATTAGATGTAAGCTTAAATGGTGTGATGAGTTAGGAGACAAAAAGGTATTAGATATTAATGAAATTAGATGTAAGTGTAAATGGTGTGATAAGTTAGTAGATAAAGAAGGTATTAAATATTATTGAAATTAGATGTAAGTGTAAATGGTGTGATTAGTTAGTAGATAAAGAAGGTATTAGATATTATAAAAATTAGATATAAGCTTGAATGGTGTGATTAGTTAGGAGATAAAAAAGGTATGAGATATTAATGAAATTAGATGTAAGTGTAAATGGTGTGATAAGTTAGTAGATAAAGTAGGTATTAGATATTATTGAAATTAGATGTAAGCTTAAATGGTGTGATTACTTAGGAGATAAAAGGTATTAGATATTAATGAAATTAGATGTAAGTGTCAATGGTGTAATAAGTTAGTAGAAAAAGAAGGTATAAGATATTATAAAAATTAGATGTAAGCTTGAATGGTGTGATTGATTTGTAGATAAAGAAGGTATTAAATATTATTGAAATTAAATGTAAGTGTAAATGGTGTGATTAGTTAGTAGATAAAGTAGGTATTAGATATTTTTGAAATTAGATGTAAGCTTAAATAGTGTGATTGATTTGTAGATAAAGAAGGTATTAAATATTATTGAAATTAGATGTAAGTTTAAATGGTGTGATAAGTTAGTAGATAAAGTAGGTATTAGATATTATTGAAATTAGATTTAAGCTTAAATGGTGTGATTACTTAGGAGATAAAAGGTATTAGATATTAATGAAATTAGATGTAAGTGTCAATGGTGTAATAAGTTAGTAGAAAAAGAAGGTATAAGATATTATAAAAATTAGATGTAAGCTTGAATGGTGTGATTGATTTGTAGATAAAGAAGGTATTAAATATTATTGAAATTAGATGTAAGTGTAAATGGTGTGATTAGTTAGTAGATAAAGTAGGTATTAGATATTTTTGAAATTAGATGTAAACTTAAATAGTGTGATTGATTTGTAGATAAAGAAGGTATTAAATATTATTGAAATTAGATGTAAGTTTAAATGGTGTGATAAGTTAGTAGATAAAGAAGGTATTAAATATTATTGAAATTAGATGTAAGCTTAAATGGTGTGATTGATTTGTAGATAAAGAAGGCATTAAATATTATTGAAATTAGATGTAAGTGTAAATGGTGTGATTAGTTAGTAGATAAAGAAGGTTCTAGATATTATTGAAATAATATGTAAGTATTAATGGTGTCATTAGTTTGTAGATAAAGAAGGTATTAGATATTATAAAAATTAGATGTAAGCTTAAATGGTGTGATGAGTTAGGAGATAAAGAAGGTATTAAATATTATTGAAATTAGATGTAAGTGTAAATGGTGTGATTAGTTAGTAGATAAAGAAGGTATTAGATATTATTGAAATTAGATGTAAGCTTAAATGGTGTGATTAGTTAGGAGATAAAAAAGGTAATAGATATTAATGAAATTAGATGTAAGTGTAAATGGTGTGATAAGTTAGTAGATAAAGTAGGTATTAGATATTATTGAAATTAGATGTAAGCTTAAATGGTGTGATTAGTTAGGAGATAAAAAGGTATTAGATATTAATGAAATTAGATGTAAGTGTAAATGGTGTGATAAGTTAGTAGATAAAGAAGGTATGAAATATTATTGAAATTAGATGTAAGTGTAAATGGTGTGATTATTTAGTAGATAAAGAAGGTATTAGATATTATAAAAATTAGATGTAAGCTTGAATGGTGTGATTGATTTGTAGATAAAGAAGGTATTAAATATTATTGAAATTAGATGTAAGTGTAAATGGTGTAATTAGTTAGTAGATAAAAAATGTAATAGATATTAATGAAATTAGATGTAAGTGTAAATGGTGTGATAAGTTAGTAGATAAAGAAGGTATTAAATATTATTGAAATTAGATGTAAGCTTAAATGGTGTGATTGATTTGTAGATAAAGAAGGTATTAAATATTATTGAAATTAGATGTAAGTGTAAATGGTGTAATTAGTTAGTAGATAAAAAATGTAATAGATATTAATGAAATTAGATGTAAGTGTAAATGGTGTGATAAGTTAGTAGATAAAGAAGGTATTAAATATTATTGAAATTAGATGTAAGCTTAAATGGTGTGATTGATTTGTAGATAAAGAAGGTATTAAATATTATTGAAATTAGATGTAAGTGTAAATGGTGTGATTAGTTAGTAGATAAAGTAGGTATTAGATATTTTTGAAATTAGATGTAAACTTAAATAGTGTAATTGATTTGTAGATAAAGAAGGTATTAAATATTATTGAAATTAGATGTAAGTTTAAATGGTGTGATAAGTTAGTAGATAAAGTAGGTATTAGATATTATTGAAATTAGATGTAAGCTTAAATGGTGTGATTACTTAGGAGATAAAAGGTATTAGATATTAATGAAATTAGATGTAAGTGTCAATGGTGTAATAAGTTAGTAGATAAAGAAGGTATAAGATATTATTGAAATTAGATGTAAGTGTAAATGGTGTGATTAGTTAGTAGATAGAGAAGGTATTAGATATTATAAAAATTAGATGTAAGTTTGAATGGTGTGATTAGTTAGGAGATAAAAAAGGTATTAGATATTAATGAAATTAGATGTAAGTGTAAATGGTGTGATAAGTTAGTAGATAAAGAAGGTATTAGATATTATAAAAATTAGATGTAAGCTTGAATGGTGTGATTAGTTAGGAGATAAAAAAGGTATTAGATATTAATGAAATTAGATGTAAGTGTAAATGGTGTGATAAGTTAGTAGATATAGTAGGTATTAGATATTATTGAAATTAGATGTAAGCTTAAATGGTGTGATTACTTAGGAGATAAAAGGTATTAGATATTAATGAAATTAGATGTAAGTGTCAATGGTGTAATAAGTTAGTAGATAAAGAAGGTATAAGATATTATAAAAATTAGATGTTAGCTTGAATGGTGTGATTGGTTGTAGATAAAGAAGGTATTAGATATTATAAAAATTAGATGTAAGTATAAATGGTGTGATTAGTTTGTAAATAAAGAAGGTATTAGATATTATTGAAATTAGATGTAAGCTTAAATGGTGTGATTAGTTAGGTAATTAAAGAGGTATTAGATATAATTTAAATTAGATGTAAGTGTAAATGGTGTGATTAGTTAGTAGATAAAGAAGGTACTAGATATTATTGAAATAATATGTAAGTATAAATGGTGTGATTAGTTTGTAGATAAAGAAGGTATTAGATATTATAAAAATTAGATGTAAGCTTAAATGGTGTGATTGATTTGTAGATAAAGAATGTATGAAATATTATTGAAATTAGATGTAAGTGTAAATGGTGTGATTAGTTAGTAGATAAAGAAGGTATTAGATATTATAAAAATTAGATGTAAGCTTGAATGGTGTGATTGATTTGTAGATAAAGAAGGTATTAAATATTATTGAAATTAGATGTAAGTGTAAATGGTGTAATTAGTTAGTAGATAAAAAATGTAATAGATATTAATGAAATTAGATGTAAGTGTAAATGGTGTGATAAGTTAGTAGATAAAGAAGGTATTAAATATTATTGAAATTAGATGTAAGCTTAAATGGTGTGATTGATTTGTAGATAAAGAAGGCATTAAATATTATTGAAATTAGATGTAAGTGTAAATGGTGTGATTAGTTAGTAGATAAAGAAGGTTCTAGATATTATTGAAATAATATGTAAGTATTAATGGTGTCATTAGTTTGTAGATAAAGAAGGTATTAGATATTATAAAAATTAGATGTAAGCTTAAATGGTGTGATTAGTTAAGAAATAAAAAGTATTAGATATTAATGAAATTAGATGTAAGTGTCAATGGTGTAATAAGTTAGTAGATAAAGAAGGTATAAGATATTATAAAAATTAGATGTAAGCTTGAATGGTGTGATTAGTTAGGAGATAAAAAGGTATTAGATATTAATGAAATTAGATGTAAGTGTAAATGGTGTGATAAGTTAGTAGATAAAGTAGGTATTAGATATTATTGAAATTAGATGTAAGCTTAAATGGTGTGATTACTTAGGAGATAATAGGTATTAGATATTAATGAAATTAGATGTAAGTGTCAATGGTGTAATAAGTTAGTAGATAAAGAAGGTATAAGATATTATAAAAATTAGATGTTAGCTTGAATGGTGTGATTGGTTTGTAGATAAAGAAGGTATTAGATATTATAAAAATTAGATGTAAGTATAAATGGTGTGATTAGTTTGTAGATAAAGAAGGTATTAGATATTATAAAAATTAGATGTAAGCTTAAATGGTGTGATTGATTTGTAGATAAAGTAGGTATTAGATATTTTTGAAATTAGATGTAAGCTTAAATGGTGTGATTAGTGAGGAGATAAAAAAGGTAATAGATATTATTGAAATTAGTTGTAAGTGTAAATGGTGTGATAAGTTAGTAGATAAAGAAGGTATTAGATATTATAAAAATTAGATGTAAGTATAAATGGTGTGATTAGTTTGTAAATAAAGAAGGTATTAGATATTATTGAAATTAGATGTAAGCTTAAATGGTGTGATTAGTTAGGTAATTAAAGAGGTATTAGATATAATTTAAATTAGATGTAAGTGTAAATGGTGTGATTAGTTAGTAGATAAAGAAGGTACTAGATATTATTGAAATAATATGTAAGTATAAATGGTGTGATTAGTTTGTAGATAAAGAAGGTATTAGATATTATAAAAATTAGATGTAAGCTTAAATGGTGTGATTGATTTGTAGATAAAGAATGTATGAAATATTATTGAAATTAGATGTAAGTGTAAATGGTGTGATTAGTTAGTAGATAAAGAAGGTATTAGATATTATAAAAATTAGATGTAAGCTTGAATGGTGTGATTGATTTGTAGATAAAGAAGGTATTAAATATTATTGAAATTAGATGTAAGTGTAAATGGTGTAATTAGTTAGTAGATAAAAAATGTAATAGATATTAATGAAATTAGATGTAAGTGTAAATGGTGTGATAAGTTAGTAGATAAAGAAGGTATTAAATATTATTGAAATTAGATGTAAGCTTAAATGGTGTGATTGATTTGTAGATAAAGAAGGCATTAAATATTATTGAAATTAGATGTAAGTGTAAATGGTGTGATTAGTTAGTAGATAAAGAAGGTTCTAGATATTATTGAAATAATATGTAAGTATTAATGGTGTCATTAGTTTGTAGATAAAGAAGGTATTAGATATAATAAAAATTAGACTTAAGCTTAAATGGTGTGATTAGTTAAGAAATAAAAAGTATTAGATATTAATGAAATTAGATGTAAGTGTCAATGGTGTAATAAGTTAGTAGATAAAGAAGGTATAAGATATTATAAAAATTAGATGTAAGCTTGAATGGTGTGATTAGTTAGGAGATAAAAAGGTATTAGATATTAATGAAATTATATGTAAGTGTAAATGGTGTGATTAGTTAGTAGATATGGAAGGTAATAGATATTATAAAAATTAGATGTAAGCTTAAATGGTGTTACTGATTTGTAGATAAAGTAGGTATTAGATATTATTGAAATTAGATGTAAGCTTAAATGGTGTGATGAGTTAGGAGACAAAAAGGTATTAGATATTAATGAAATTAGATGTAAGTGTAAATGGTGTGATAAGTTAGTAGATAAAAAAGGTATTAAATATTATTGAAATTAGATGTAAGTGTAAATGGTGTGATTAGTTAGTAGATAAAGAAGGTATTAGATATTATAAAAATTAGATATAAGCTTGAATGGTGTGATTAGTTAGGAGATAAAAAAGGTATGAGATATTAATGAAATTAGATGTAAGTGTAAATGGTGTGATAAGTTAGTAGATAAAGTAGGTATTAGATATTATTGAAATTAGATGTAAGCTTAAATGGTGTGATTACTTAGGAGATAAAAGGTATTAGATATTAATGAAATTAGATGTAAGTGTCAATGGTGTAATAAGTTAGTAGAAAAAGAAGGTATAAGATATTATAAAAATTAGATGTAAGCTTGAATGGTGTGATTGATTTGTAGATAAAGAAGGTATTAAATATTATTGAAATTAAATGTAAGTGTAAATGGTGTGATTAGTTAGTAGATAAAGTAGGTATTAGATATTTTTGAAATTAGATGTAAGCTTAAATAGTGTGATTGATTTGTAGATAAAGAAGGTATTAAATATTATTGAAATTAGATGTAAGTTTAAATGGTGTGATAAGTTAGTAGATAAAGTAGGTATTAGATATTATTGAAATTAGATTTAAGCTTAAATGGTGTGATTACTTAGGAGATAAAAGGTATTAGATATTAATGAAATTAGATGTAAGTGTCAATGGTGTAATAAGTTAGTAGAAAAAGAAGGTAAAAGATATTATAAAAATTAGATGTAAGCTTGAATGGTGTGATTGATTTGTAGATAAAGAAGGTATTAAATATTATTGAAATTAGATGTAAGTGTAAATGGTGTGATTAGTTAGTAGATAAAGTAGGCATTAGATATTTTTGAAATTAGATGTAAACTTAAATAGTGTGATTGATTTGTAGATAAAGAAGGTATTAAATATTATTGAAATTAGATGTAAGTTTAAATGGTGTGATAAGTTAGTAGATAAAGAAGGTATTAAATATTATTGAAATTAGATGTAAGCTTAAATGGTGTGATTGATTTGTAGATAAAGAAGGCATTAAATATTATTGAAATTAGATGTAAGTGTAAATGGTGTGATTAGTTAGTAGATAAAGAAGGTTCTAGATATTATTGAAATAATATGTAAGTATTAATGGTGTCATTAGTTTGTAGATAAAGAAGGTATTAGATATTATAAAAATTAGATGTAAGCTTAAATGGTGTGATGAGTTAGGAGATAAAGAAGGTATTAAATATTATTGAAATTAGATGTAAGTGTAAATGGTGTGATTAGTTAGTAGATAAAGAAGGTATTAGATATTATTGAAATTAGATGTAAGCTTAAATGGTGTGATTAGTTAGGAGATAAAAAAGGTAATAGATATTAATGAAATTAGATGTAAGTGTAAATGGTGTGATAAGTTAGTAGATAAAGTAGGTATTAGATATTATTGAAATTAGATGTAAGCTTAAATGGTGTGATTAGTTAGGAGATAAAAAGGTATTAGATATTAATTAAATTAGATGTAAGTGTAAATGGTGTGATAAGTTAGTAGATAAAGAAGGTATGAAATATTATTGAAATTAGATGTAAGTGTAAATGGTGTGATTATTTAGTAGATAAAGAAGGTATTAGATATTATAAAAATTAGATGTAAGCTTGAATGGTGTGATTGATTTGTAGATAAAGAAGGTATTAAATATTATTGAAATTAGATGTAAGTGTAAATGGTGTAATTAGTTAGTAGATAAAAAATGTAATAGATATTAATGAAATTAGATGTAAGTGTAAATGGTGTGATAAGTTAGTAGATAAAGAAGGTATTAAATATTATTGAAATTAGATGTAAGCTTAAATGGTGTGATTGATTTGTAGATAAAGAAGGTATTAAATATTATTGAAATTAGATGTAAGTGTAAATGGTGTAATTAGTTAGTAGATAAAAAATGTAATAGATATTAATGAAATTAGATGTAAGTGTAAATGGTGTGATAAGTTAGTAGATAAAGAAGGTATTAATATTATTGAAATTAGATGTAAGCTTAAATGGTGTGATTGATTTGTAGATAAAGAAGGTATTAAATATTATTGAAATTAGATGTAAGTGTAAATGGTGTGATTAGTTAGTAGATAAAGTAGGTATTAGATATTTTTGAAATTAGATGTAAACTTAAATAGTGTAATTGATTTGTAGATAAAGAAGGTATTAAATATTATTGAAATTAGATGTAAGTTTAAATGGTGTGATAAGTTAGTATATAAAGTAGGTATTAGATATTATTGAAATTAGATGTAAGCTTAAATGGTGTGATTACTTAGGAGATAAAAGGTATTAGATATTAATGAAATTAGATGTAAGTGTCAATGGTGTAATAAGTTAGTAGATAAAGAAGGTATAAGATATTATTGAAATTAGATGTAAGTGTAAATGGTGTGATTAGTTAGTAGATAGAGAAGGTATTAGATATTATAAAAATTAGATGTAAGCTTGAATGGTGTGATTAGTTAGGAGATAAAAAAGGTATTAGATATTAATGAAATTAGATGTAAGTGTAAATGGTGTGATAAGTTAGTAGATAAAGAAGGTATTAGATATTATAAAAATTAGATGTAAGCTTGAATGGTGTGATTAGTTAGGAGATAAAAAAGGTATTAGATATTAATGAAATTAGATGTAAGTGTAAATGGTGTGATAAGTTAGTAGATATAGTAGGTATTAGATATTATTGAAATTAGATGTAAGCTTAAATGGTGTGATTACTTAGGAGATAAAAGGTATTAGATATTAATGAAATTAGATGTAAGTGTCAATGGTGTAATAAGTTAGTAGATAAAGAAGGTATAAGATATTATAAAAATTAGATGTAAGCTTGAATGGTGTGATTAGTTAGGAGATAAAAAGGTATTAGATATTAATGAAATTAGATGTAAGTGTCAATGGTGTAATAAGTTAGTAGATAAAGAAGGTATAAGATATTATAAAAATTAGATGTAAGCTTGAATGGTGTGATTAGTTAGGAGATAAAAAGGTATTAGATATTAATGAAATTAGATGTAAGTGTAAATGGTGTGATAAGTTAGTAGATAAAGTAGGTATTAGATATTATTGAAATTAGATGTAAGCTTAAATGGTGTGATTACTTAGGAGATAAAAGGTATTAGATATTAATGAAATTAGATGTAAGTGTCAATGGTGTAATAAGTTAGTAGATAAAGAAGGTATAAGATATTATAAAAATTAGATGTTAGCTTGAATGGTGTGATTGGTTTGTAGATAAAGAAGGTATTAGATATTATAAAAATTAGATGTAAGTATAAATGGTGTGATTAGTTTGTAGATAAAGAAGGTATTAGATATTATAAAAATTAGATGTAAGCTTAAATGGTGTGATTGATTTGTAGATAAAGTAGGTATTAGATATTTTTGAAATTAGATGTAAGCTTAAATGGTGTGATTAGTGAGGAGATAAAAAAGGTAATAGATATTATTGAAATTAGTTGTAAGTGTAAATGGTGTGATAAGTTAGTAGATAAAGAAGGTATTAGATATTATAAAAATTAGATGTAAGTATAAATGGTGTGATTAGTTTGTAAATAAAGAAGGTATTAGATATTATTGAAATTAGATGTAAGCTTAAATGGTGTGATTAGTTAGGTAATTAAAGAGGTATTAGATATAATTTAAATTAGATGTAAGTGTAAATGGTGTGATTAGTTAGTAGATAAAGAAGGTACTAGATATTATTGAAATAATATGTAAGTATAAATGGTGTGATTAGTTTGTAGATAAAGAAGGTATTAGATATTATAAAAATTAGATGTAAGCTTAAATGGTGTGATTGATTTGTAGATAAAGAATGTATGAAATATTATTGAAATTAGATGTAAGTGTAAATGGTGTGATTAGTTAGTAGATAAAGAAGGTATTAGATATTATAAAAATTAGATGTAAGCTTGAATGGTGTGATTGATTTGTAGATAAAGAAGGTATTAAATATTATTGAAATTAGATGTAAGTGTAAATGGTGTAATTAGTTAGTAGATAAAAAATGTAATAGATATTAATGAAATTAGATGTAAGTGTAAATGGTGTGATAAGTTAGTAGATAAAGAAGGTATTAAATATTATTGAAATTAGATGTAAGCTTAAATGGTGTGATTGATTTGTAGATAAAGAAGGCATTAAATATTATTGAAATTAGATGTAAGTGTAAATGGTGTGATTAGTTAGTAGATAAAGAAGGTTCTAGATATTATTGAAATAATATGTAAGTATTAATGGTGTCATTAGTTTGTAGATAAAGAAGGTATTAGATATAATAAAAATTAGACTTAAGCTTAAATGGTGTGATTAGTTAAGAAATAAAAAGTATTAGATATTAATGAAATTAGATGTAAGTGTCAATGGTGTAATAAGTTAGTAGATAAAGAAGGTATAAGATATTATAAAAATTAGATGTAAGCTTGAATGGTGTGATTAGTTAGGAGATAAAAAGGTATTAGATATTAATGAAATTATATGTAAGTGTAAATGGTGTGATTAGTTAGTAGATATGGAAGGTAATAGATATTATAAAAATTAGATGTAAGCTTAAATGGTGTTACTGATTTGTAGATAAAGTAGGTATTAGATATTATTGAAATTAGATGTAAGCTTAAATGGTGTGATGAGTTAGGAGACAAAAAGGTATTAGATATTAATGAAATTAGATGTAAGTGTAAATGGTGTGATAAGTTAGTAGATAAAAAAGGTATTAAATATTATTGAAATTAGATGTAAGTGTAAATGGTGTGATTAGTTAGTAGATAAAGAAGGTATTAGATATTATAAAAATTAGATATAAGCTTGAATGGTGTGATTAGTTAGGAGATAAAAAAGGTATGAGATATTAATGAAATTAGATGTAAGTGTAAATGGTGTGATAAGTTAGTAGATAAAGTAGGTATTAGATATTATTGAAATTAGATGTAAGCTTAAATGGTGTGATTACTTAGGAGATAAAAGGTATTAGATATTAATGAAATTAGATGTAAGTGTCAATGGTGTAATAAGTTAGTAGAAAAAGAAGGTATAAGATATTATAAAAATTAGATGTAAGCTTGAATGGTGTGATTGATTTGTAGATAAAGAAGGTATTAAATATTATTGAAATTAAATGTAAGTGTAAATGGTGTGATTAGTTAGTAGATAAAGTAGGTATTAGATATTTTTGAAATTAGATGTAAGCTTAAATAGTGTGATTGATTTGTAGATAAAGAAGGTATTAAATATTATTGAAATTAGATGTAAGTTTAAATGGTGTGATAAGTTAGTAGATAAAGTAGGTATTAGATATTATTGAAATTAGATTTAAGCTTAAATGGTGTGATTACTTAGGAGATAAAAGGTATTAGATATTAATGAAATTAGATGTAAGTGTCAATGGTGTAATAAGTTAGTAGAAAAAGAAGGTATAAGATATTATAAAAATTAGATGTAAGCTTGAATGGTGTGATTGATTTGTAGATAAAGAAGGTATTAAATATTATTGAAATTAGATGTAAGTGTAAATGGTGTGATTAGTTAGTAGATAAAGTAGGCATTAGATATTTTTGAAATTAGATGTAAGCTTAAATAGTGTGATTGATTTGTAGATAAAGAAGGTATTAAATATTATTGAAATTAGATGTAAGTTTAAATGGTGTGATAAGTTAGTAGATAAAGAAGGTATTAAATATTATTGAAATTAGATGTAAGCTTAAATGGTGTGATTGATTTGTAGATAAAGAAGGCATTAAATATTATTGAAATTAGATGTAAGTGTAAATGGTGTGATTAGTTAGTAGATAAAGAAGGTTCTAGATATTATTGAAATAATATGTAAGTATTAATGGTGTCATTAGTTTGTAGATAAAGAAGGTATTAGATATTATAAAAATTAGATGTAAGCTTAAATGGTGTGATGAGTTAGGAGATAAAGAAGGTATTAAATATTATTGAAATTAGATGTAAGTGTAAATGGTGTGATTAGTTAGTAGATAAAGAAGGTATTAGATATTATTGAAATTAGATGTAAGCTTAAATGGTGTGATTAGTTAGGAGATAAAAAAGGTAATAGATATTAATGAAATTAGATGTAAGTGTAAATGGTGTGATAAGTTAGTAGATAAAGTAGGTATTAGATATTATTGAAATTAGATGTAAGCTTAAATGGTGTGATTAGTTAGGAGATAAAAAGGTATTAGATATTAATGAAATTAGATGTAAGTGTAAATGGTGTGATAAGTTAGTAGATAAAGAAGGTATGAAATATTATTGAAATTAGATGTAAGTGTAAATGGTGTGATTATTTAGTAGATAAAGAAGGTATTAGATATTATAAAAATTAGATGTAAGCTTGAATGGTGTGATTGATTTGTAGATAAAGAAGGTATTAAATATTATTGAAATTAGATGTAAGTGTAAATGGTGTAATTAGTTAGTAGATAAAAAATGTAATAGATATTAATGAAATTAGATGTAAGTGTAAATGGTGTGATAAGTTAGTAGATAAAGAAGGTATTAAATATTATTGAAATTAGATGTAAGCTTAAATGGTGTGATTGATTTGTAGATAAAGAAGGTATTAAATATTATTGAAATTAGATGTAAGTGTAAATGGTGTAATTAGTTAGTAGATAAAAAATGTAATAGATATTAATGAAATTAGATGTAAGTGTAAATGGTGTGATAAGTTAGTAGATAAAGAAGGTATTAAATATTATTGAAATTAGATGTAAGCTTAAATGGTGTGATTGATTTGTAGATAAAGAAGGTATTAAATATTATTGAAATTAGATGTAAGTGTAAATGGTGTGATTAGTTAGTAGATAAAGTAGGTATTAGATATTTTTGAAATTAGATGTAAACTTAAATAGTGTAATTGATTTGTAGATAAAGAAGGTATTAAATATTATTGAAATTAGATGTAAGTTTAAATGGTGTGATAAGTTAGTAGATAAAGTAGGTATTAGATATTATTGAAATTAGATGTAAGCTTAAATGGTGTGATTACTTAGGAGATAAAAGGTATTAGATATTAATGAAATTAGATGTAAGTGTCAATGGTGTAATAAGTTAGTAGATAAAGAAGGTATAAGATATTATTGAAATTAGATGTAAGTGTAAATGGTGTGATTAGTTAGTAGATAGAGAAGGTATTAGATATTATAAAAATTAGATGTAAGCTTGAATGGTGTGATTAGTTAGGAGATAAAAAAGGTATTAGATATTAATGAAATTAGATGTAAGTGTAAATGGTGTGATAAGTTAGTAGATAAAGAAGGTATTAGATATTATAAAAATTAGATGTAAGCTTGAATGGTGTGATTAGTTAGGAGATAAAAAAGGTATTAGATATTAATGAAATTAGATGTAAGTGTAAATGGTGTGATAAGTTAGTAGATATAGTAGGTATTAGATATTATTGAAATTAGATGTAAGCTTAAATGGTGTGATTACTTAGGAGATAAAAGGTATTAGATATTAATGAAATTAGATGTAAGTGTCAATGGTGTAATAAGTTAGTAGATAAAGAAGGTATAAGATATTATAAAAATTAGATGTTAGCTTGAATGGTGTGATTGGTTTGTAGATAAAGAAGGTATTAGATATTATAAAAATTAGATGTAAGTATAAATGGTGTGATTAGTTTGTAAATAAAGAAGGTATTAGATATTATTGAAATTAGATGTAAGCTTAAATGGTGTGATTAGTTAGGTAATTAAAGAGGTATTAGATATAATTTAAATTAGATGTAAGTGTAAATGGTGTGATTAGTTAGTAGATAAAGAAGGTACTAGATATTATTGAAATAATATGTAAGTATAAATGGTGTGATTAGTTTGTAGATAAAGAAGGTATTAGATATTATAAAAATTAGATGTAAGCTTAAATGGTGTGATTGATTTGTAGATAAAGAATGTATGAAATATTATTGAAATTAGATGTAAGTGTAAATGGTGTGATTAGTTAGTAGATAAAGAAGGTATTAGATATTATAAAAATTAGATGTAAGCTTGAATGGTGTGATTGATTTGTAGATAAAGAAGGTATTAAATATTATTGAAATTAGATGTAAGTGTAAATGGTGTAATTAGTTAGTAGATAAAAAATGTAATAGATATTAATGAAATTAGATGTAAGTGTAAATGGTGTGATAAGTTAGTAGATAAAGAAGGTATTAAATATTATTGAAATTAGATGTAAGCTTAAATGGTGTGATTGATTTGTAGATAAAGAAGGCATTAAATATTATTGAAATTAGATGTAAGTGTAAATGGTGTGATTAGTTAGTAGATAAAGAAGGTTCTAGATATTATTGAAATAATATGTAAGTATTAATGGTGTCATTAGTTTGTAGATAAAGAAGGTATTAGATATTATAAAAATTAGATGTAAGCTTAAATGGTGTGATTAGTTAAGAAATAAAAAGTATTAGATATTAATGAAATTAGATGTAAGTGTCAATGGTGTAATAAGTTAGTAGATAAAGAAGGTATAAGATATTATAAAAATTAGATGTAAGCTTGAATGGTGTGATTGATTTGTAGATAAATTAGGTATTAGATATTATTGAAATTAGATGTCAGCTTAAATGGTGTGATTAGTTAGGAGATAAAAAAGGTAATAGATATTAATGAAATTAGATGTAAGTGTAAATGGTGTGATAAGTTAGTAGATAAAGTAGGTATTAGATATTATTGAAATTAGATGTAAGCTTAAATGGTGTGATGAGTTAGGAGACAAAAAGGTATTAGATATTAATGAAATTAGATGTAAGTGTAAATGGTGTGATAAGTTAGTAGATAAAGAAGGTATTAAATATTATTGAAATTAGATGTAAGTGTAAATGGTGTGATTAGTTAGTAGATAAAGAAGGTATTAGATATTATAAAAATTAGATATAAGCTTGAATGGTGTGATTAGTTAGGAGATAAAAAAGGTATGAGATATTAATGAAATTAGATGTAAGTGTAAATGGTGTGATAAGTTAGTAGATAAAGTAGGTATTAGATATTATTGAAATTAGATGTAAGCTTAAATGGTGTGATTACTTAGGAGATAAAAGGTATTAGATATTAATGAAATTAGATGTAAGTGTCAATGGTGTAATAAGTTAGTAGAAAAAGAAGGTATAAGATATTATAAAAATTAGATGTAAGCTTGAATGGTGTGATTGATTTGTAGATAAAGAAGGTATTAAATATTATTGAAATTAAATGTAAGTGTAAATGGTGTGATTAGTTAGTAGATAAAGTAGGTATTAGATATTTTTGAAATTAGATGTAAACTTAAATAGTGTGATTGATTTGTAGATAAAGAAGGTATTAAATATTATTGAAATTAGATGTAAGTTTAAATGGTGTGATAAGTTAGTAGATAAAGTAGGTATTAGATATTATTGAAATTAGATGTAAGCTTAAATGGTGTGATTACTTAGGAGATAAAAGGTATTAGATATTAATGAAATTAGATGTAAGTGTCAATGGTGTAATAAGTTAGTAGAAAAAGAAGGTATAAGATATTATAAAAATTAGATGTAAGCTTGAATGGTGTGATTGATTTGTAGATAAAGAAGGTATTAAATATTATTGAAATTAGATGTAAGTGTAAATGGTGTGATTAGTTAGTAGATAAAGTAGGTATTAGATATTTTTGAAATTAGATGTAAACTTAAATAGTGTGATTGATTTGTAGATAAAGAAGGTATTAAATATTATTGAAATTAGATGTAAGTTTAAATGGTGTGATAAGTTAGTAGATAAAGAAGGTATTAAATATTATTGAAATTAGATGTAAGCTTAAATGGTGTGATTGATTTGTAGATAAAGAAGGCATTAAATATTATTGAAATTAGATGTAAGTGTAAATGGTGTGATTAGTTAGTAGATAAAGAAGGTTCTAGATATTATTGAAATAATATGTAAGTATTAATGGTGTCATTAGTTTGTAGATAAAGAAGGTATTAGATATTATAAAAACTAGATGTAAGCTTAAATGGTGTGATGAGTTAGGAGATAAAGAAGGTATTAAATATTATTGAAATTAGATGTAAGTGTAAATGGTGTGATTAGTTAGTAGATAAAGAAGGTATTAGATATTATAAAAATTAGATGTAAGCTTGAATGGTGTGATTAGTTAGGAGATAAAAAAGGTATGAGATATTAATGAAATTAGATGTAAGTGTAAATGGTGTGATAAGTTAGTAGATAAAGTAGGTATTAGATATTATTGAAATTAGATGTAAGCTTAAATGGTGTGATTACTTAGGAGATAAAAGGTATTAGATATTAATGAAATTAGATGTAAGTGTCAATGGTGTAATAAGTTAGTAGAAAAAGAAGGTATAAGATATTATAAAAATTAGATGTAAGCTTGAATGGTGTGATTGATTTGTAGATAAATTAGGTATTAGATATTATTGAAATTAGATGTCAGCTTAAATGGTGTGATTAGTTAGGAGATAAAAAAGGTAATAGATATTAATGAAATTAGATGTAAGTGTAAATGGTGTGATAAGTTAGTAGATAAAGTAGGTATTAGATATTATTGAAATTAGATGTAAGCTTAAATGGTGTGATTAGTTAGGAGATAAAAAGGTATTAGATATTAATGAAATTAGATGTAAGTGTAAATGGTGTGATAAGTTAGTAGATAAAGAAGGTATGAAATATTATTGAAATTAGATGTAAGTGTAAATGGTGTGATTATTTAGTAGATAAAGAAGGTATTAGATATTATAAAAATTAGATGTAAGCTTGAATGGTGTGATTGATTTGTAGATAAAGAAGGTATTAAATATTATTGAAATTAGATGTAAGTGTAAATGGTGTAATTAGTTAGTAGATAAGAAATGTAATAGATATTAATGAAATTAGATGTAAGTGTAAATGGTGTGATAAGTTAGTAGATAAAGAAGGTATTAAATATTATTGAAATTAGATGTAAGCTTAAATGGTGTGATTGATTTGTAGATAAAGAAGGTATTAAATATTATTGAAATTAGATGTAAGTGTAAATGGTGTAATTAGTTAGTAGATAAAAAATGTAATAGATATTAATGAAATTAGATGTAAGTGTAAATGGTGTGATAAGTTAGTAGATAAAGAAGGTATTAAATATTATTGAAATTAGATGTAAGCTTAAATGGTGTGATTGATTTGTAGATAAAGAAGGTATTAAATATTATTGAAATTAGATGTAAGTGTAAATGGTGTGATAAGTTAGTAGATAAAGTAGGTATTAGATATTATTGAAATTAGATGTAAGCTTAAATGGTGTGATTACTTAGGAGATAAAAGGTATTAGATATTAATGAAATTAGATGTAAGTGTCAATGGTGTAATAAGTTAGTAGATAAAGAAGGTATAAGATATTATTGAAATTAGATGTAAGTGTAAATGGTGTGATTAGTTAGTAGATAAAGAAGGTATTAGATATTATAAAAATTAGATGTAAGCTTGAATGGTGTGATTAGTTAGGAGATAAAAAAGGTATTAGATATTAATGAAATTAGATGTAAGTGTAAATGGTGTGATAAGTTAGTAGATAAAGAAGGTATTAAATATTATTGAAATTAGATGTAAGTGTAAATGGTGTGATTAGTTAGTAGATAAAGAAGGTATTAGATATTATAAAAATTAGATGTAAGCTTGAATGGTGTGATTAGTTAGGAGATAAAAAAGGTATTAGATATTAATGAAATTAGATGTAAGTGTAAATGGTGTGATAAGTTAGTAGATAAAGTAGGTATTAGATATTATTGAAATTAGATGTAAGCTTAAATGGTGTGATTACTTAGGAGATAAAAGGTATTAGATATTAATGAAATTAGATGTAAGTGTCAATGGTGTAATAAGTTAGTAGATAAAGAAGGTATAAGATATTATAAAAATTAGATGTTGACTTGAATGGTGTGATTGATTTGTAGATAAATTAGGTATTAGATATTATTGAAATTAGATGTCAGCTTAAATGGTGTGATTGATTTGTAGATAAAGAAGGTATTAAATATTATTGAAATTAAATGTAAGTGTAAATGGTGTGATTAGTTAGTAGATAAAGAAGGTATTAGATATTTTTGAAATTAGATGTAAACTTAAATAGTGTGATTGATTTGTAGATAAAGAAGGTATTAAATATTATTGAAATTAGATGTAAGTTTAAATGGTGTGATAAGTTAGTAGATAAAGTAGGTATTAGATATTATTGAAATTAGATGTAAGCTTAAATGGTGTGATTACTTAGGAGATAAAAGGTATTAGATATTAATGAAATTAGATGTAAGTGTCAATGGTGTAATAAGTTAGTAGAAAAAGAAGTTATAAGATATTATAAAAATTAGATGTAAGCTTGAATGGTGTGATTGATTTGTAGATAAAGAAGGTATTAAATATTATTGAAATTAGATGTAAGTGTAAATGGTGTGATTAGTTAGTAGATAAAGTAGGTATTAGATATTTTTGAAATTAGATGTAAACTTAAATAGTGTGATTGATTTGTAGATAAAGAAGGTATTAAATATTATTGAAATTAGATGTAAGTTTAAATGGTGTGATAAGTTAGTAGATAAAGAAGGTATTAAATATTATTGAAATTAGATGTAAGCTTAAATGGTGTGATTGATTTGTAGATAAAGAAGGCATTAAATATTATTGAAATTAGATGTAAGTGTAAATGGTGTGATTAGTAAGTAGATAAAGAAGGTTCTAGATATTATTGAAATAATATGTAAGTATTAATGGTGTCATTAGTTTGTAGATAAAGAAGGTATTAGATATTATAAAAATTAGATGTAAGCTTAAATGGTGTGATGAGTTAGGAGATAAAGAAGGTATTAAATATTATTGAAATTAGATGTAAGTGTAAATGGTGTGATTAGTTAGTAGATAAAGAAGGTATTAGATATTATAAAAATTAGATGTAAGCTTGAATGATGTGATTAGTTAGGAGATAAAAAAGGTATGAGATATTAATGAAATTAGATGTAAGTGTAAATGGTGTGATAAGTTAGTAGATAAAGTAGGTATTAGATATTATTGAAATTAGATGTAAGCTTAAATGGTGTGATTACTTAGGAGATAAAAGGTATTAGATATTAATGAAATTAGATGTAAGTGTCAATGGTGTAATAAGTTAGTAGAAAAAGAAGGTATAAGATATTATAAAAATTAGATGTAAGCTTGAATGGTGTGATTGATTTGTAGATAAATTAGGTATTAGATATTATTGAAATTAGATGTCAGCTTAAATGGTGTGATTAGTTAGGAGATAAAAAAGGTAATAGATATTAATGAAATTAGATGTAAGTGTAAATGGTGTGATAAGTTAGTAGATAAAGTAGGTATTAGATATTATTGAAATTAGATGTAAGCTTAAATGGTGTGATTAGTTAGGAGATAAAAAGGTATTAGATATTAATGAAATTAGATGTAAGTGTAAATGGTGTGATAAGTTAGTAGATAAAGAAGGTATGAAATATTATTGAAATTAGATGTAAGTGTAAATGGTGTGATTATTTAGTAGATAAAGAAGGTATTAGATATTATAAAAATTAGATGTAAGCTTGAATGGTGTGATTGATTTGTAGATAAAGAAGGTATTAAATATTATTGCAATTAGATGTAAGTGTAAATGGTGTAATTAGTTAGTAGATAAAAAATGTAATAGATATTAATGAAATTAGATGTAAGTGTAAATGGTGTGATAAGTTAGTAGATAAAGAAGGTATTAAATATTATTGAAATTAGATGTAAGCTTAAATGGTGTGATTGATTTGTAGATAAAGAAGGTATTAAATATTATTGAAATTAGATGTAAGTGTAAATGGTGTGATTAGTTAGTAGATAAAAAATGTAATAGATATTAATGAAATTAGATGTAAGTGTAAATGGTGTGATAAGTTAGTAGATAAAGAAGGTATTAAATATTATTGAAATTAGATGTAAGCTTAAATGGTGTGATTGATTTGTAGATAAAGAAGGTATTAAATATTATTGAAATTAGATGTAAGTGTAAATGGTGTGATAAGTTAGTAGATAAAGTAGGTATTAGATATTATTGAAATTAGATGTAAGCTTAAATGGTGTGATTACTTAGGAGATAAAAGGTATTAGATATTAATGAAATTAGATGTAAGTGTCAATGGTGTAATAAGTTAGTAGATAAAGAAGGTATAAGATAATTGAAATTAGATGTAAGTGTAAATGGTGTGATTAGTTAGTAGATAAAGAAGGTATTAGATATTATAAAAATTAGATGTAAGCTTGAATGGTGTGATTAGTTAGGAGATAAAAAAGGTATTAGATATTAATGAAATTAGATGTAAGTGTAAATGGTGTGATAAGTTAGTAGATAAAGAAGGTATTAAATATTATTGAAATTAGATGTAAGTGTAAATGGTGTGATTAGTTAGTAGATAAAGAAGGTATTAGATATTATAAAAATTAGATGTAAGCTTGAATGGTGTGATTAGTTAGGAGATAAAAAAGGTATTAGATATTAATGAAATTAGATGTAAGTGTAAATGGTGTGATAAGTTAGTAGATAAAGTAGGTATTAGATATTATTGAAATTAGATGTAAGCTTAAATGGTGTGATTACTTAGGAGATAAAAGGTATTAGATATTAATGAAATTAGATGTAAGTGTCAATGGTGTAATAAGTTAGTAGATAAAGAAGGTATAAGATATTATAAAAATTAGATGTTGACTTGAATGGTGTGATTGATTTGTAGATAAATTAGGTATTAGATATTATTGAAATTAGATGTCAGCTTAAATGGTGTGATTAGTTAGGAGATAAAAAAGGTAATAGATATTAATGAAATTAGATGTAAGTGTAAACGGTGTGATAAGTTAGTAGATAAAGTAGGTATTAGATATTATTGAAATTAGATGTAAGCTTAAATGGTGTGATTAGTTAGGAGATAAAAAGGTATTAGATATTAATGAAATTAGATGTAAGTGTAAATGGTGTGATAAGTTAGTAGATAAAGAAGGTATGAAATATTATAAAAATTAGATGTCAGCTTGAATGGTGTGATTGATTTGTAGATAAATTAGGTATTAGATATTATTGAAATTAGATGACAGCTTAAATGGTGTGATTGATTTGTAGATAAAGAAGGCATTAAATATTATTGAAATTAGATGTAAGTGTAAATGGTGTGATTAGTTCGTAGATAAAGAAGGTTCTAGATATTATTGAAATAATATGTAAGTATTAATGGTGTCATTAGTTTGTAGATAAAGAAGGTATTAGATATTATAAAAATTAGATGTAAGCTTAAATGGTGTGATTAGTTAAGAAATAAAAGGTATTAGATATTAATGAAATTAGATGTAAGTGTCAATGGTGTAATAAGTTAGTAGATAAAGAAGGTATAAGATATTATAAAAATTAGATGTAAGCTTGAATGGTGTGATTAGTTAGGAGATAAAAAGGTATTAGATATTAATGAAATTAGATGTAAGTGTAAATGGTGTGATTAGTTAGTAGATATGGAAGGTAATAGATATTATAAAAATTAGATGTAAGCTTAAATGGTGTTACTGATTTGTAGATAAAGTAGGTATTAGATATTATTGAAATTAGGTGTAAGCTTAAATGGTGTGATGAGTTAGGAGATAAAGAAGGTATTAAATATTATTGAAATTAGATGTAAGTGTAAATGGTGTGATTAGTTAGTAGATAAAGAAGGTATTAGATATTATAAAAATTAGATGTAAGCTTGAATGGTGTGATTAGTTAGGAGATAAAAAAGGTATGAGATATTAATGAAATTAGATGTAAGTGTAAATGGTGTGATAAGTTAGTAGATAAAGTAGGTATTAGATATTATTGAAATTAGATGTAAGCTTAAATGGTGTGATTACTTAGGAGATAAAAGGTATTAGATATTAATGAAATTAGATGTAAGTGTCAATGGTGTAATAAGTTAGTAGAAAAAGAAGGTATAAGATATTATAAAAATTAGATGTAAGCTTGAATGGTGTGATTGATTTGTAGATAAATTAGGTATTAGATATTATTGAAATTAGATGTCAGCTTAAATGGTGTGATTAGTTAGGAGATAAAAAAGGTAATAGATATTAATGAAATTAGATGTAAGTGTAAATGGTGTGATAAGTTAGTAGATAAAGTAGGTATTAGATATTATTGAAATTAGATGTAAGCTTAAATGGTGTGATTAGTTAGGAGATAAAAAGGTATTAGATATTAATGAAATTAGATGTAAGTGTAAATGGTGTGATAAGTTAGTAGATAAAGAAGGTATGAAATATTATTGAAATTAGATGTAAGTGTAAATGGTGTGATTATTTAGTAGATAAAGAAGGTATTAGATACTATAAAAATTAGATGTAAGCTTGAATGGTGTGATTGATTTGTAGATAAAGAAGGTATTAAATATTATTGAAATTAGATGTAAGTGTAAATGGTGTAATTAGTTAGTAGATAAGAAATGTAATAGATATTAATGAAATTAGATGTAAGTGTAAATGGTGTGATAAGTTAGTAGATAAAGAAGGTATTAAATATTATTGAAATTAGATGTAAGCTTAAATGGTGTGATTGATTTGTAGATAAAGAAGGTATTAAATATTATTGAAATTAGATGTAAGTGTAAATGGTGTAATTAGTTAGTAGATAAAAAATGTAATAGATATTAATGAAATTAGATGTAAGTGTAAATGGTGTGATAAGTTAGTAGATAAAGAAGGTATTAAATATTATTGAAATTAGATGTAAGCTTAAATGGTGTGATTGATTTGTAGATAAAGAAGGTATTAAATATTATTGAAATTAGATGTAAGTGTAAATGGTGTGATAAGTTAGTAGATAAAGTAGGTATTAGATATTATTGAAATTAGATGTAAGCTTAAATGGTGTGATTACTTAGGAGATAAAAGGTATTAGATATTAATGAAATTAGATGTAAGTGTCAATGGTGTAATAAGTTAGTAGATAAAGAAGGTATAAGATATTATTGAAATTAGATGTAAGTGTAAATGGTGTGATTAGTTAGTAGATAAAGAAGGTATTAGATATTATAAAAATTAGATGTAAGCTTGAATGGTGTGATTAGTTAGGAGATAAAAAAGGTATTAGATATTAATGAAATTAGATGTAAGTGTAAATGGTGTGATAAGTTAG
This sequence comes from Phengaris alcon alcon, assembly GCA_037179445.1. NCBI lineage: Eukaryota > Metazoa > Arthropoda > Insecta > Lepidoptera > Lycaenidae > Phengaris > Phengaris alcon. The sequence goes on from JAYRCH010000595.1 coordinate 23,789, forward strand.
TAGATAAAGAAGGTATTAAATATTATTGAAATTAGATGTAAGTGTAAATGGTGTGATTAGTTAGTAGATAAAGAAGGTATTAGATATTATAAAAATTAGATGTAAGCTTGAATGGTGTGATTAGTTAGGAGATAAAAAAGGTATTAGATATTAATGAAATTAGATGTAAGTGTAAATGGTGTGATAAGTTAGTAGATAAAGTAGGTATTAGATATTATTGAAATTAGATGTAAGCTTAAATGGTGTGATTACTTAGGAGATAAAAGGTATTAGATATTAATGAAATTAGATGTAAGTGTCAATGGTGTAATAAGTTAGTAGATAAAGAAGGTATAAGATATTATAAAAATTAGATGTTGACTTGAATGGTGTGATTGATTTGTAGATAAATTAGGTATTAGATATTATTGAAATTAGATGTCAGCTTAAATGGTGTGATTGATTTGTAGATAAAGAAGGTATTAAATATTATTGAAATTAAATGTAAGTGTAAATGGTGTGATTAGTTAGTAGATAAAGAAGGTATTAGATATTTTTGAAATTAGATGTAAACTTAAATAGTGTGATTGATTTGTAGATAAAGAAGGTATTAAATATTATTGAAATTAGATGTAAGTTTAAATGGTGTGATAAGTTAGTAGATAAAGTAGGTATTAGATATTATTGAAATTAGATTTAAGCTTAAATGGTGTGATTACTTAGGAGATAAAAGGTATTAGATATTAATGAAATTAGATGTAAGTGTCAATGGTGTAATAAGTTAGTAGAAAAAGAAGGTATAAGATATTATAAAAATTAGATGTAAGCTTGAATGGTGTGATTGATTTGTAGATAAAGAAGGTATTAAATATTATTGAAATTAGATGTAAGTGTAAATGGTGTGATTAGTTAGTAGATAAAGTAGGCATTAGATATTTTTGAAATTAGATGTAAACTTAAAAAGTGTGATTGATTTGTAGATAAAGAAGGTATTAAATATTATTGAAATTAGATGTAAGTTTAAATGGTGTGATAAGTTAGTAGATAAAGAAGGTATTAAATATTATTGAAATTAGATGTAAGCTTAAATGGTGTGATTGATTTGTAGATAAAGAAGGCATTAAATATTATTGAAATTAGATGTAAGTGTAAATGGTGTGATTAGTTAGTAGATAAAGAAGGTTCTAGATATTATTGAAATAATATGTAAGTATTAATGGTGTCATTAGTTTGTAGATAAAGAAGGTATTAGATATTATAAAAATTAGATGTAAGCTTAAATGGTGTGATGAGTTAGGAGATAAAGAAGGTATTAAATATTATTGAAATTAGATGTAAGTGTAAATGGTGTGATTAGTTAGTAGATAAAGAAGGTATTAGATATTATTGAAATTAGATGTAAGCTTAAATGGTGTGATTAGTTAGGAGATAAAAAAGGTAATAGATATTAATGAAATTAGATGTAAGTGTAAATGGTGTGATAAGTTAGTAGATAAAGTAGGTATTAGATATTATTGAAATTAGATGTAAGCTTAAATGGTGTGATTAGTTAGGAGATAAAAAGGTATTAGATATTAATGAAATTAGATGTAAGTGTAAATGGTGTGATAAGTTAGTAGATAAAGAAGGTATGAAATATTATTGAAATTAGATGTAAGTGTAAATGGTGTGATTATTTAGTAGATAAAGAAGGTATTAGATATTATAAAAATTAGATGTAAGCTTGAATGGTGTGATTGATTTGTAGATAAAGAAGGTATTAAATATTATTGAAATTAGATGTAAGTGTAAATGGTGTAATTAGTTAGTAGATAAAAAATGTAATAGATATTAATGAAATTAGATGTAAGTGTAAATGGTGTGATAAGTTAGTAGATAAAGAAGGTATTAAATATTATTGAAATTAGATGTAAGCTTAAATGGTGTGATTGATTTGTAGATAAAGAAGGTATTAAATATTATTGAAATTAGATGTAAGTGTAAATGGTGTAATTAGTTAGTAGATAAAAAATGTAATAGATATTAATGAAATTAGATGTAAGTGTAAATGGTGTGATAAGTTAGTAGATAAAGAAGGTATTAAATATTATTGAAATTAGATGTAAGCTTAAATGGTGTGATTGATTTGTAGATAAAGAAGGTATTAAATATTATTGAAATTAGATGTAAGTGTAAATGGTGTGATTAGTTAGTAGATAAAGTAGGTATTAGATATTTTTGAAATTAGATGTAAACTTAAATAGTGTAATTGATTTGTAGATAAAGAAGGTATTAAATATTATTGAAATTAGATGTAAGTTTAAATGGTGTGATAAGTTAGTAGATAAAGTAGGTATTAGATATTATTGAAATTAGATGTAAGCTTAAATGGTGTGATTACTTAGGAGATAAAAGGTATTAGATATTAATGAAATTAGATGTAAGTGTCAATGGTGTAATAAGTTAGTAGATAAAGAAGGTATAAGATATTATTGAAATTAGATGTAAGTGTAAATGGTGTGATTAGTTAGTAGATAGAGAAGGTATTAGATATTATAAAAATTAGATGTAAGCTTGAATGGTGTGATTAGTTAGGAGATAAAAAAGGTATTAGATATTAATGAAATTAGATGTAAGTGTAAATGGTGTGATAAGTTAGTAGATAAAGAAGGTATTAGATATTATAAAAATTAGATGTAAGCTTGAATGGTGTGATTAGTTAGGAGATAAAAAAGGTATTAGATATTAATGAAATTAGATGTAAGTGTAAATGGTGTGATAAGTTAGTAGATATAGTAGGTATTAGATATTATTGAAATTAGATGTAAGCTTAAATGGTGTGATTACTTAGGATATAAAAGGTATTAGATATTAATGAAATTAGATGTAAGTGTCCATGGTGTAATAAGTTAGTAGATAAAGAAGGTATAAGATATTATAAAAATTAGATGTTAGCTTGAATGGTGTGATTGGTTTGTAGATAAAGAAGGTATTAGATATTATAAAAATTAGATGTAAGTATAAATGGTGTGATTAGTTTGTAAATAAAGAAGGTATTAGATATTATTGAAATTAGATGTAATCTTAAATGGTGTGATTAGTTAGGTAATTAAAGAGGTATTAGATATAATTTAAATTAGATGTAAGTGTAAATGGTGTGATTAGTTAGTAGATAAAGAAGGTACTAGATATTATTGAAATAATATGTAAGTATAAATGGTGTGATTAGTTTGTAGATAAAGAAGGTATTAGATATTATAAAAATTAGATGTAAGCTTAAATGGTGTGATTGATTTGTAGATAAAGAATGTATGAAATATTATTGAAATTAGATGTAAGTGTAAATGGTGTGATTAGTTAGTAGATAAAGAAGGTATTAGATATTATAAAAATTAGATGTAAGCTTGAATGGTGTGATTGATTTGTAGATAAAGAAGGTATTAAATATTATTGAAATTAGATGTAAGTGTAAATGGTGTAATTAGTTAGTAGATAAAAAATGTAATAGATATTAATGAAATTAGATGTAAGTGTAAATGGTGTGATAAGTTAGTAGATAAAGAAGGTATTAAATATTATTGAAATTAGATGTAAGCTTAAATGGTGTGATTGATTTGTAGATAAAGAAGGCATTAAATATTATTGAAATTAGATGTAAGTGTAAATGGTGTGATTAGTTAGTAGATAAAGAAGGTTCTAGATATTATTGAAATAATATGTAAGTATTAATGGTGTCATTAGTTTGTAGATAAAGAAGGTATTAGATATTATAAAAATTAGATGTAAGCTTAAATGGTGTGATTAGTTAAGAAATAAAAAGTATTAGATATTAATGAAATTAGATGTAAGTGTCAATGGTGTAATAAGTTAGTAGATAAAGAAGGTATAAGATATTATAAAAATTAGATGTAAGCTTGAATGGTGTGATTGATTTGTAGATAAATTAGGTATTAGATATTATTGAAATTAGATGTCAGCTTAAATGGTGTGATTAGTTAGGAGATAAAAAAGGTAATAGATATTAATGAAATTAGATGTAAGTGTAAATGGTGTGATAAGTTAGTAGATAAAGTAGGTATTAGATATTATTGAAATTAGATGTAAGCTTAAATGGTGTGATGAGTTAGGAGACAAAAAGGTATTAGATATTAATGAAATTAGATGTAAGTGTAAATGGTGTGATAAGTTAGTAGATAAAGAAGGTATTAAATATTATTGAAATTAGATGTAAGTGTAAATGGTGTGATTAGTTAGTAGATAAAGAAGGTATTAGATATTATAAAAATTAGATATAAGCTTGAATGGTGTGATTAGTTAGGAGATAAAAAAGGTATGAGATATTAATGAAATTAGATGTAAGTGTAAATGGTGTGATAAGTTAGTAGATAAAGTAGGTATTAGATATTATTGAAATTAGATGTAAGCTTAAATGGTGTGATTACTTAGGAGATAAAAGGTATTAGATATTAATGAAATTAGATGTAAGTGTCAATGGTGTAATAAGTTAGTAGAAAAAGAAGGTATAAGATATTATAAAAATTAGATGTAAGCTTGAATGGTGTGATTGATTTGTAGATAAAGAAGGTATTAAATATTATTGAAATTAAATGTAAGTGTAAATGGTGTGATTAGTTAGTAGATAAAGTAGGTATTAGATATTTTTGAAATTAGATGTAAACTTAAATAGTGTGATTGATTTGTAGATAAAGAAGGTATTAAATATTATTGAAATTAGATGTAAGTTTAAATGGTGTGATAAGTTAGTAGATAAAGTAGGTATTAGATATTATTGAAATTAGATGTAAGCTTAAATGGTGTGATTACTTAGGAGATAAAAGGTATTAGATATTAATGAAATTAGATGTAAGTGTCAATGGTGTAATAAGTTAGTAGAAAAAGAAGGTATAAGATATTATAAAAATTAGATGTAAGCTTGAATGGTGTGATTGATTTGTAGATAAAGAAGGTATTAAATATTATTGAAATTAGATGTAAGTGTAAATGGTGTGATTAGTTAGTAGATAAAGTAGGTATTAGATATTTTTGAAATTAGATGTAAACTTAAATAGTGTGATTGATTTGTAGATAAAGAAGGTATTAAATATTATTGAAATTAGATGTAAGTTTAAATGGTGTGATAAGTTAGTAGATAAAGAAGGTATTAAATATTATTGAAATTAGATGTAAGCTTAAATGGTGTGATTGATTTGTAGATAAAGAAGGCATTAAATATTATTGAAATTAGATGTAAGTGTAAATGGTGTGATTAGTTAGTAGATAAAGAAGGTTCTAGATATTATTGAAATAATATGTAAGTATTAATGGTGTCATTAGTTTGTAGATAAAGAAGGTATTAGATATTATAAAAATTAGATGTAAGCTTAAATGGTGTGATGAGTTAGGAGATAAAGAAGGTATTAAATATTATTGAAATTAGATGTAAGTGTAAATGGTGTGATTAGTTAGTAGATAAAGAAGGTATTAGATATTATAAAAATTAGATGTAAGCTTGAATGGTGTGATTAGTTAGGAGATAAAAAAGGTATGAGATATTAATGAAATTAGATGTAAGTGTAAATGGTGTGATAAGTTAGTAGATAAAGTAGGTATTAGATATTATTGAAATTAGATGTAAGCTTAAATGGTGTGATTACTTAGGAGATAAAAGGTATTAGATATTAATGAAATTAGATGTAAGTGTCAATGGTGTAATAAGTTAGTAGAAAAAGAAGGTATAAGATATTATAAAAATTAGATGTAAGCTTGAATGGTGTGATTGATTTGTAGATAAATTAGGTATTAGATATTATTGAAATTAGATGTCAGCTTAAATGGTGTGATTAGTTAGGAGATAAAAAAGGTAATAGATATTAATGAAATTAGATGTAAGTGTAAATGGTGTGATAAGTTAGTAGATAAAGTAGGTATTAGATATTATTGAAATTAGATGTAAGCTTAAATGGTGTGATTAGTTAGGAGATAAAAAGGTATTAGATATTAATGAAATTAGATGTAAGTGTAAATGGTGTGATAAGTTAGTAGATAAAGAAGGTATGAAATATTATTGAAATTAGATGTAAGTGTAAATGGTGTGATTATTTAGTAGATAAAGAAGGTATTAGATATTATAAAAATTAGATGTAAGCTTGAATGGTGTGATTGATTTGTAGATAAAGAAGGTATTAAATATTATTGAAATTAGATGTAAGTGTAAATGGTGTAATTAGTTAGTAGATAAGAAATGTAATAGATATTAATGAAATTAGATGTAAGTGTAAATGGTGTGATAAGTTAGTAGATAAAGAAGGTATTAAATATTATTGAAATTAGATGTAAGCTTAAATGGTGTGATTGATTTGTAGATAAAGAAGGTATTAAATATTATTGAAATTAGATGTAAGTGTAAATGGTGTAATTAGTTAGTAGATAAAAAATGTAATAGATATTAATGAAATTAGATGTAAGTGTAAATGGTGTGATAAGTTAGTAGATAAAGAAGGTATTAAATATTATTGAAATTAGATGTAAGCTTAAATGGTGTGATTGATTTGTAGATAAAGAAGGTATTAAATATTATTGAAATTAGATGTAAGTGTAAATGGTGTGATAAGTTAGTAGATAAAGTAGGTATTAGATATTATTGAAATTAGATGTAAGCTTAAATGGTGTGATTACTTAGGAGATAAAAGGTATTAGATATTAATGAAATTAGATGTAAGTGTCAATGGTGTAATAAGTTAGTAGATAAAGAAGGTATAAGATATTATTGAAATTAGATGTAAGTGTAAATGGTGTGATTAGTTAGTAGATAAAGAAGGTATTAGATATTATAAAAATTAGATGTAAGCTTGAATGGTGTGATTAGTTAGGAGATAAAAAAGGTATTAGATATTAATGAAATTAGATGTAAGTGTAAATGGTGTGATAAGTTAGTAGATAAAGAAGGTATTAAATATTATTGAAATTAGATGTAAGTGTAAATGGTGTGATTAGTTAGTAGATAAAGAAGGTATTAGATATTATAAAAATTAGATGTAAGCTTGAATGGTGTGATTAGTTAGGAGATAAAAAAGGTATTAGATATTAATGAAATTAGATGTAAGTGTAAATGGTGTGATAAGTTAGTAGATAAAGTAGGTATTAGATATTATTGAAATTAGATGTAAGCTTAAATGGTGTGATTACTTAGGAGATAAAAGGTATTAGATATTAATGAAATTAGATGTAAGTGTCAATGGTGTAATAAGTTAGTAGATAAAGAAGGTATAAGATATTATAAAAATTAGATGTTGACTTGAATGGTGTGATTGATTTGTAGATAAATTAGGTATTAGATATTATTGAAATTAGATGTCAGCTTAAATGGTGTGATTGATTTGTAGATAAAGAAGGTATTAAATATTATTGAAATTAAATGTAAGTGTAAATGGTGTGATTAGTTAGTAGATAAAGAAGGTATTAGATATTTTTGAAATTAGATGTAAACTTAAATAGTGTGATTGATTTGTAGATAAAGAAGGTATTAAATATTATTGAAATTAGATGTAAGTTTAAATGGTGTGATAAGTTAGTAGATAAAGTAGGTATTAGATATTATTGAAATTAGATGTAAGCTTAAATGGTGTGATTACTTAGGAGATAAAAGGTATTAGATATTAATGAAATTAGATGTAAGTGTCAATGGTGTAATAAGTTAGTAGAAAAAGAAGTTATAAGATATTATAAAAATTAGATGTAAGCTTGAATGGTGTGATTGATTTGTAGATAAAGAAGGTATTAAATATTATTGAAATTAGATGTAAGTGTAAATGGTGTGATTAGTTAGTAGATAAAGTAGGTATTAGATATTTTTGAAATTAGATGTAAACTTAAATAGTGTGATTGATTTGTAGATAAAGAAGGTATTAAATATTATTGAAATTAGATGTAAGTTTAAATGGTGTGATAAGTTAGTAGATAAAGAAGGTATTAAATATTATTGAAATTAGATGTAAGCTTAAATGGTGTGATTGATTTGTAGATAAAGAAGGCATTAAATATTATTGAAATTAGATGTAAGTGTAAATGGTGTGATTAGTAAGTAGATAAAGAAGGTTCTAGATATTATTGAAATAATATGTAAGTATTAATGGTGTCATTAGTTTGTAGATAAAGAAGGTATTAGATATTATAAAAATTAGATGTAAGCTTAAATGGTGTGATGAGTTAGGAGATAAAGAAGGTATTAAATATTATTGAAATTAGATGTAAGTGTAAATGGTGTGATTAGTTAGTAGATAAAGAAGGTATTAGATATTATAAAAATTAGATGTAAGCTTGAATGATGTGATTAGTTAGGAGATAAAAAAGGTATGAGATATTAATGAAATTAGATGTAAGTGTAAATGGTGTGATAAGTTAGTAGATAAAGTAGGTATTAGATATTATTGAAATTAGATGTAAGCTTAAATGGTGTGATTACTTAGGAGATAAAAGGTATTAGATATTAATGAAATTAGATGTAAGTGTCAATGGTGTAATAAGTTAGTAGAAAAAGAAGGTATAAGATATTATAAAAATTAGATGTAAGCTTGAATGGTGTGATTGATTTGTAGATAAATTAGGTATTAGATATTATTGAAATTAGATGTCAGCTTAAATGGTGTGATTAGTTAGGAGATAAAAAAGGTAATAGATATTAATGAAATTAGATGTAAGTGTAAATGGTGTGATAAGTTAGTAGATAAAGTAGGTATTAGATATTATTGAAATTAGATGTAAGCTTAAATGGTGTGATTAGTTAGGAGATAAAAAGGTATTAGATATTAATGAAATTAGATGTAAGTGTAAATGGTGTGATAAGTTAGTAGATAAAGAAGGTATGAAATATTATTGAAATTAGATGTAAGTGTAAATGGTGTGATTATTTAGTAGATAAAGAAGGTATTAGATATTATAAAAATTAGATGTAAGCTTGAATGGTGTGATTGATTTGTAGATAAAGAAGGTATTAAATATTATTGAAATTAGATGTAAGTGTAAATGGTGTAATTAGTTAGTAGATAAAAAATGTAATAGATATTAATGAAATTAGATGTAAGTGTAAATGGTGTGATAAGTTAGTAGATAAAGAAGGTATTAAATATTATTGAAATTAGATGTAAGCTTAAATGGTGTGATTGATTTGTAGATAAAGAAGGTATTAAATATTATTGAAATTAGATGTAAGTGTAAATGGTGTGATTAGTTAGTAGATAAAAAATGTAATAGATATTAATGAAATTAGATGTAAGTGTAAATGGTGTGATAAGTTAGTAGATAAAGAAGGTATTAAATATTATTGAAATTAGATGTAAGCTTAAATGGTGTGATTGATTTGTAGATAAAGAAGGTATTAAATATTATTGAAATTAGATGTAAGTGTAAATGGTGTGATAAGTTAGTAGATAAAGTAGGTATTAGATATTATTGAAATTAGATGTAAGCTTAAATGGTGTGATTACTTAGGAGATAAAAGGTATTAGATATTAATGAAATTAGATGTAAGTGTCAATGGTGTAATAAGTTAGTAGATAAAGAAGGTATAAGATATAATTGAAATTAGATGTAAGTGTAAATGGTGTGATTAGTTAGTAGATAAAGAAGGTATTAGATATTATAAAAATTAGATGTAAGCTTGAATGGTGTGATTAGTTAGGAGATAAAAAAGGTATTAGATATTAATGAAATTAGATGTAAGTGTAAATGGTGTGATAAGTTAGTAGATAAAGAAGGTATTAAATATTATTGAAATTAGATGTAAGTGTAAATGGTGTGATTAGTTAGTAGATAAAGAAGGTATTAGATATTATAAAAATTAGATGTAAGCTTGAATGGTGTGATTAGTTAGGAGATAAAAAAGGTATTAGATATTAATGAAATTAGATGTAAGTGTAAATGGTGTGATAAGTTAGTAGATAAAGTAGGTATTAGATATTATTGAAATTAGATGTAAGCTTAAATGGTGTGATTACTTAGGAGATAAAAGGTATTAGATATTAATGAAATTAGATGTAAGTGTCAATGGTGTAATAAGTTAGTAGATAAAGAAGGTATAAGATATTATAAAAATTAGATGTTGACTTGAATGGTGTGATTGATTTGTAGATAAATTAGGTATTAGATATTATTGAAATTAGATGTCAGCTTAAATGGTGTGATTAGTTAGGAGATAAAAAAGGTAATAGATATTAATGAAATTAGATGTAAGTGTAAACGGTGTGATAAGTTAGTAGATAAAGTAGGTATTAGATATTATTGAAATTAGATGTAAGCTTAAATGGTGTGATTAGTTAGGAGATAAAAAGGTATTAGATATTAATGAAATTAGATGTAAGTGTAAATGGTGTGATAAGTTAGTAGATAAAGAAGGTATGAAATATTATAAAAATTAGATGTCAGCTTGAATGGTGTGATTGATTTGTAGATAAATTAGGTATTAGATATTATTGAAATTAGATGACAGCTTAAATGGTGTGATTGATTTGTAGATAAAGAAGGCATTAAATATTATTGAAATTAGATGTAAGTGTAAATGGTGTGATTAGTTCGTAGATAAAGAAGGTTCTAGATATTATTGAAATAATATGTAAGTATTAATGGTGTCATTAGTTTGTAGATAAAGAAGGTATTAGATATTATAAAAATTAGATGTAAGCTTAAATGGTGTGATTAGTTAAGAAATAAAAGGTATTAGATATTAATGAAATTAGATGTAAGTGTCAATGGTGTAATAAGTTAGTAGATAAAGAAGGTATAAGATATTATAAAAATTAGATGTAAGCTTGAATGGTGTGATTAGTTAGGAGATAAAAAGGTATTAGATATTAATGAAATTAGATGTAAGTGTAAATGGTGTGATTAGTTAGTAGATATGGAAGGTAATAGATATTATAAAAATTAGATGTAAGCTTAAATGGTGTTACTGATTTGTAGATAAAGTAGGTATTAGATATTATTGAAATTAGGTGTAAGCTTAAATGGTGTGATGAGTTAGGAGATAAAGAAGGTATTAAATATTATTGAAATTAGATGTAAGTGTAAATGGTGTGATTAGTTAGTAGATAAAGAAGGTATTAGATATTATAAAAATTAGATGTAAGCTTGAATGGTGTGATTAGTTAGGAGATAAAAAAGGTATGAGATATTAATGAAATTAGATGTAAGTGTAAATGGTGTGATAAGTTAGTAGATAAAGTAGGTATTAGATATTATTGAAATTAGATGTAAGCTTAAATGGTGTGATTACTTAGGAGATAAAAGGTATTAGATATTAATGAAATTAGATGTAAGTGTCAATGGTGTAATAAGTTAGTAGAAAAAGAAGGTATAAGATATTATAAAAATTAGATGTAAGCTTGAATGGTGTGATTGATTTGTAGATAAATTAGGTATTAGATATTATTGAAATTAGATGTCAGCTTAAATGGTGTGATTAGTTAGGAGATAAAAAAGGTAATAGATATTAATGAAATTAGATGTAAGTGTAAATGGTGTGATAAGTTAGTAGATAAAGTAGGTATTAGATATTATTGAAATTAGATGTAAGCTTAAATGGTGTGATTAGTTAGGAGATAAAAAGGTATTAGATATTAATGAAATTAGATGTAAGTGTAAATGGTGTGATAAGTTAGTAGATAAAGAAGGTATGAAATATTATTGAAATTAGATGTAAGTGTAAATGGTGTGATTATTTAGTAGATAAAGAAGGTATTAGATATTATAAAAATTAGATGTAAGCTTGAATGGTGTGATTGATTTGTAGATAAAGAAGGTATTAAATATTATTGAAATTAGATGTAAGTGTAAATGGTGTAATTAGTTAGTAGATAAGAAATGTAATAGATATTAATGAAATTAGATGTAAGTGTAAATGGTGTGATAAGTTAGTAGATAAAGAAGGTATTAAATATTATTGAAATTAGATGTAAGCTTAAATGGTGTGATTGATTTGTAGATAAAGAAGGTATTAAATATTATTGAAATTAGATGTAAGTGTAAATGGTGTAATTAGTTAGTAGATAAAAAATGTAATAGATATTAATGAAATTAGATGTAAGTGTAAATGGTGTGATAAGTTAGTAGATAAAGAAGGTATTAAATATTATTGAAATTAGATGTAAGCTTAAATGGTGTGATTGATTTGTAGATAAAGAAGGTATTAAATATTATTGAAATTAGATGTAAGTGTAAATGGTGTGATAAGTTAGTAGATAAAGTAGGTATTAGATATTATTGAAATTAGATGTAAGCTTAAATGGTGTGATTACTTAGGAGATAAAAGGTATTAGATATTAATGAAATTAGATGTAAGTGTCAATGGTGTAATAAGTTAGTAGATAAAGAAGGTATAAGATATTATTGAAATTAGATGTAAGTGTAAATGGTGTGATTAGTTAGTAGATAAAGAAGGTATTAGATATTATAAAAATTAGATGTAAGCTTGAATGGTGTGATTAGTTAGGAGATAAAAAAGGTATTAGATATTAATGAAATTAGATGTAAGTGTAAATGGTGTGATAAGTTAGTAGATAAAGAAGGTATTAAATATTATTGAAATTAGATGTAAGTGTAAATGGTGTGATTAGTTAGTAGATAAAGAAGGTATTAGATATTATAAAAATTAGATGTAAGCTTGAATGGTGTGATTAGTTAGGAGATAAAAAAGGTATTAGATATTAATGAAATTAGATGTAAGTGTAAATGGTGTGATAAGTTAGTAGATAAAGTAGGTATTAGATATTATTGAAATTAGATGTAAGCTTAAATGGTGTGATTACTTAGGAGATAAAAGGTATTAGATATTAATGAAATTAGATGTAAGTGTCAATGGTGTAATAAGTTAGTAGATAAAGAAGGTATAAGATATTATAAAAATTAGATGTTGACTTGAATGGTGTGATTGATTTGTAGATAAATTAGGTATTAGATATTATTGAAATTAGATGTCAGCTTAAATGGTGTGATTGATTTGTAGATAAAGAAGGTATTAAATATTATTGAAATTAAATGTAAGTGTAAATGGTGTGATTAGTTAGTAGATAAAGAAGGTATTAGATATTTTTGAAATTAGATGTAAACTTAAATAGTGTGATTGATTTGTAGATAAAGAAGGTATTAAATATTATTGAAATTAGATGTAAGTTTAAATGGTGTGATAAGTTAGTAGATAAAGTAGGTATTAGATATTATTGAAATTAGATGTAAGCTTAAATGGTGTGATTACTTAGGAGATAAAAGGTATTAGATATTAATGAAATTAGATGTAAGTGTCAATGGTGTAATAAGTTAGTAGAAAAAGAAGTTATAAGATATTATAAAAATTAGATGTAAGCTTGAATGGTGTGATTGATTTGTAGATAAAGAAGGTATTAAATATTATTGAAATTAGATGTAAGTGTAAATGGTGTGATTAGTTAGTAGATAAAGTAGGTATTAGATATTTTTGAAATTAGATGTAAACTTAAATAGTGTGATTGATTTGTAGATAAAGAAGGTATTAAATATTATTGAAATTAGATGTAAGTTTAAATGGTGTGATAAGTTAGTAGATAAAGAAGGTATTAAATATTATTGAAATTAGATGTAAGCTTAAATGGTGTGATTGATTTGTAGATAAAGAAGGCATTAAATATTATTGAAATTAGATGTAAGTGTAAATGGTGTGATTAGTAAGTAGATAAAGAAGGTTCTAGATATTATTGAAATAATATGTAAGTATTAATGGTGTCATTAGTTTGTAGATAAAGAAGGTATTAGATATTATAAAAATTAGATGTAAGCTTAAATGGTGTGATGAGTTAGGAGATAAAGAAGGTATTAAATATTATTGAAATTAGATGTAAGTGTAAATGGTGTGATTAGTTAGTAGATAAAGAAGGTATTAGATATTATAAAAATTAGATGTAAGCTTGAATGATGTGATTAGTTAGGAGATAAAAAAGGTATGAGATATTAATGAAATTAGATGTAAGTGTAAATGGTGTGATAAGTTAGTAGATAAAGTAGGTATTAGATATTATTGAAATTAGATGTAAGCTTAAATGGTGTGATTACTTAGGAGATAAAAGGTATTAGATATTAATGAAATTAGATGTAAGTGTCAATGGTGTAATAAGTTAGTAGAAAAAGAAGGTATAAGATATTATAAAAATTAGATGTAAGCTTGAATGGTGTGATTGATTTGTAGATAAATTAGGTATTAGATATTATTGAAATTAGATGTCAGCTTAAATGGTGTGATTAGTTAGGAGATAAAAAAGGTAATAGATATTAATGAAATTAGATGTAAGTGTAAATGGTGTGATAAGTTAGTAGATAAAGTAGGTATTAGATATTATTGAAATTAGATGTAAGCTTAAATGGTGTGATTAGTTAGGAGATAAAAAGGTATTAGATATTAATGAAATTAGATGTAAGTGTAAATGGTGTGATAAGTTAGTAGATAAAGAAGGTATGAAATATTATTGAAATTAGATGTAAGTGTAAATGGTGTGATTATTTAGTAGATAAAGAAGGTATTAGATATTATAAAAATTAGATGTAAGCTTGAATGGTGTGATTGATTTGTAGATAAAGAAGGTATTAAATATTATTGAAATTAGATGTAAGTGTAAATGGTGTAATTAGTTAGTAGATAAAAAATGTAATAGATATTAATGAAATTAGATGTAAGTGTAAATGGTGTGATAAGTTAGTAGATAAAGAAGGTATTAAATATTATTGAAATTAGATGTAAGCTTAAATGGTGTGATTGATTTGTAGATAAAGAAGGTATTAAATATTATTGAAATTAGATGTAAGTGTAAATGGTGTGATTAGTTAGTAGATAAAAAATGTAATAGATATTAATGAAATTAGATGTAAGTGTAAATGGTGTGATAAGTTAGTAGATAAAGAAGGTATTAAATATTATTGAAATTAGATGTAAGCTTAAATGGTGTGATTGATTTGTAGATAAAGAAGGTATTAAATATTATTGAAATTAGATGTAAGTGTAAATGGTGTGATAAGTTAGTAGATAAAGTAGGTATTAGATATTATTGAAATTAGATGTAAGCTTAAATGGTGTGATTACTTAGGAGATAAAAGGTATTAGATATTAATGAAATTAGATGTAAGTGTCAATGGTGTAATAAGTTAGTAGATAAAGAAGGTATAAGATATAATTGAAATTAGATGTAAGTGTAAATGGTGTGATTAGTTAGTAGATAAAGAAGGTATTAGATATTATAAAAATTAGATGTAAGCTTGAATGGTGTGATTAGTTAGGAGATAAAAAAGGTATTAGATATTAATGAAATTAGATGTAAGTGTAAATGGTGTGATAAGTTAGTAGATAAAGAAGGTATTAAATATTATTGAAATTAGATGTAAGTGTAAATGGTGTGATTAGTTAGTAGATAAAGAAGGTATTAGATATTATAAAAATTAGATGTAAGCTTGAATGGTGTGATTAGTTAGGAGATAAAAAAGGTATTAGATATTAATGAAATTAGATGTAAGTGTAAATGGTGTGATAAGTTAGTAGATAAAGTAGGTATTAGATATTATTGAAATTAGATGTAAGCTTAAATGGTGTGATTACTTAGGAGATAAAAGGTATTAGATATTAATGAAATTAGATGTAAGTGTCAATGGTGTAATAAGTTAGTAGATAAAGAAGGTATAAGATATTATAAAAATTAGATGTTGACTTGAATGGTGTGATTGATTTGTAGATAAATTAGGTATTAGATATTATTGAAATTAGATGTCAGCTTAAATGGTGTGATTAGTTAGGAGATAAAAAAGGTAATAGATATTAATGAAATTAGATGTAAGTGTAAACGGTGTGATAAGTTAGTAGATAAAGTAGGTATTAGATATTATTGAAATTAGATGTAAGCTTAAATGGTGTGATTAGTTAGGAGATAAAAAGGTATTAGATATTAATGAAATTAGATGTAAGTGTAAATGGTGTGATAAGTTAGTAGATAAAGAAGGTATGAAATATTATAAAAATTAGATGTCAGCTTGAATGGTGTGATTGATTTGTAGATAAATTAGGTATTAGATATTATTGAAATTAGATGACAGCTTAAATGGTGTGATTGATTTGTAGATAAAGAAGGCATTAAATATTATTGAAATTAGATGTAAGTGTAAATGGTGTGATTAGTTCGTAGATAAAGAAGGTTCTAGATATTATTGAAATAATATGTAAGTATTAATGGTGTCATTAGTTTGTAGATAAAGAAGGTATTAGATATTATAAAAATTAGATGTAAGCTTAAATGGTGTGATTAGTTAAGAAATAAAAGGTATTAGATATTAATGAAATTAGATGTAAGTGTCAATGGTGTAATAAGTTAGTAGATAAAGAAGGTATAAGATATTATAAAAATTAGATGTAAGCTTGAATGGTGTGATTAGTTAGGAGATAAAAAGGTATTAGATATTAATGAAATTAGATGTAAGTGTAAATGGTGTGATTAGTTAGTAGATATGGAAGGTAATAGATATTATAAAAATTAGATGTAAGCTTAAATGGTGTTACTGATTTGTAGATAAAGTAGGTATTAGATATTATTGAAATTAGGTGTAAGCTTAAATGGTGTGATTAGTTAGGAGATAAAAGGTATTAGATATTATAAAAATTAGATGTAAGCTTAAATGGTGTGATTGATTTGTAGATAAAGAAGGCATTAAATATTATTGAAATTAGATGTAAGTGTAAATGGTGTGATTAGTTAGTAGATAAAGAAGGTTCTAGATATTATTGAAATAATATGTAAGTATTAATGGTGTCATTAGTTTGTAGATAAAGAAGGTATTAGATATTATAAAAATTAGATGTAAGCTTAAATGGTGTGATTGATTTGTAGATAAAGAAGGCATTAAATATTATTGAAATTAGATGTAAGTGTAAATGGTGTGATTAGTTAGTAGATAAAGAAGGTTCTAGATATTATTGAAATAATATGTAAGTATTAATGGTGTCATTAGTTTGTAGATAAATTAGGTATTAGATATTATTGAAATTAGATGTAAGCTTAAATGGTGTGATTACTTAGGAGATAAAAGGTATTAGATATTAATGAAATTAGATGTAAGTGTCAATGGTGTAATAAGTTAGTAGAAAAAGAAGGTATAAGATATTATAAAAATTAGATGTAAGCTTGAATGGTGTGATTGATTTGTAGATAAAGAAGGTATTAAATATTATTGAAATTAATTGTAAGTGTAAATGGTGTGATTAGTTAGTAGATAAAGTAGGTATTAGATATTTTTGAAATTAGATGTAAACTTAAATAGTGTGATTGATTTGTAGATAAAGAAGGTATTAAATATTATTGAAATTAGATGTAAGTTTAAATGGTGTGATAAGTTAGTAGATAAAGTAGGTATTAGATATTATTGAAATTA
This sequence comes from Phengaris alcon alcon, assembly GCA_037179445.1. NCBI lineage: Eukaryota > Metazoa > Arthropoda > Insecta > Lepidoptera > Lycaenidae > Phengaris > Phengaris alcon. Next base: position 41,171 of record JAYRCH010000595.1, read on the forward strand.
GATGTAAGCTTAAATGGTGTGATTACTTAGGAGATAAAAGGTATTAGATATTAATGAAATTAGATGTAAGTGTCAATGGTGTAATAAGTTAGTAGAAAAAGAAGGTATAAGATATTATAAAAATTAGATGTAAGCTTGAATGGTGTGATTGATTTGTAGATAAAGAAGGTATTAAATATTATTGAAATTAGATGTAAGTGTAAATGGTGTGATTAGTTAGTAGATAAAGTAGGTATTAGATATTTTTGAAATTAGATGTAAACTTAAATAGTGTGATTGATTTGTAGATAAAGAAGGTATTAAATATTATTGAAATTAGATGTAAGTTTAAATGGTGTGAGAAGTTAGTAGATAAAGAAGGTATTAAATATTATTGAAATTAGATGTAAGCTTAAATGGTGTGATTGATTTGTAGATAAAGAAGGCATTAAATATTATTGAAATTAGATGTAAGTGTAAATGGTGTGATTAGTTAGTAGATAAAGAAGGTTCTAGATATTATTGAAATAATATGTAAGTATTAATGGAGTCATTAGTTTGTAGATAAAGAAGGTATTAGATATTATAAAAATTAGATGTAAGCTTAAATGGTGTGATTAGTTAAGAAATAAAAAGTATTAGATATTAATAAAATTAGATGTAAGTGTCAATGGTGTAATAAGTTAGTAGATAAAGAAGGTATAAGATATTATAAAAATTAGATGTAAGCTTGAATGGTGTGATTAGTATAGGAGATAAAAAGGTATTAGATATTAATGAAATTAGATGTAAGTGTAAATGGTGTGATTAGTTAGTAGATATGGAAGGTAATAGATATTATAAAAATTAGATGTAAGCTTAAATGGTGTTACTGATTTGTAGATAAAGTAGGTATTAGATATTATTGAAATTAGATGTAAGCTTAAATGGTGTGATGAGTTAGGAGATAAAGAAGGTATTAAATATTATTGAAATTAGATGTAAGTGTAAATGGTGTGATTAGTTAGTAGATAAAGAAGGTATTAGATATTATAAAAATTAGATGTAAGCTTGAATGGTGTGATTAGTTAGGAGATAAAAAAGGTATGAGATATTAATGAAATTAGATGTAAGTGTAAATGGTGTGATAAGTTAGTAGATAAAGTAGGTATTAGATATTATTGAAATTAGATGTAAGCTTAAATGGTGTGATTACTTAGGAGATAAAAGGTATTAGATATTAATGAAATTAGATGTAAGTGTCAATGGTGTAATAAGTTAGTACAAAAAGAAGGTATAAGATATTATAAAAATTAGATGTAAGCTTGAATGGTGTGATTGATTTGTAGATAAATTAGGTATTAGATATTATTGAAATTAGATGTCAGCTTAAATGGTGTGATTAGTTAGGAGATAAAAAAGGTAATAGATATTAATGAAATTAGATGTAAGTGTAAATGGTGTGATAAGTTAGTAGATAAAGTAGGTATTAGATATTATTGAAATTAGATGTAAGCTTAAATGGTGTGATTAGTTAGGAGATAAAAAGGTATTAGATATTAATGAAATTAGATGTAAGTGTAAATGGTGTGATAAGTTAGTAGATAAAGAAGGTATGAAATATTATTGAAATTAGATGTAAGTGTAAATGGTGTGATTATTTAGTAGATAAAGAAGGTATTAGATATTATAAAAATTAGATGTAAGCTTGAATGGTGTGATTGATTTGTAGATAAAGACGGTATTAAATATTATTGAAATTAGATGTAAGTGTAAATGGTGTAATTAGTTAGTAGATAAAAAATGTAATAGATATTAATGAAATTAGATGTAAGTGTAAATGGTGTGATAAGTTAGTAGATAAAGAAGGTATTAAATATTATTGAAATTAGATGTAAGCTTAAATGGTGTGATTGATTTGTAGATAAAGAAGGTATTAAATATTATTGAAATTAGATGTAAGTGTAAATGGTGTAATTAGTTAGTAGATAAAAAATGTAATAGATATTAATGAAATTAGATGTAAGTGTAAATGGTGTGATAAGTTAGTAGATAAAGAAGGTATTAAATATTATTGAAATTAGATGTAAGCTTAAATGGTGTGATTGATTTGTAGATAAAGAAGGTATTAAATATTATTGAAATTAGATGTAAGTGTAAATGGTGTGATTAGTTAGTAGATAAAGTAGGTATTAGATATTTTTGAAATTAGATGTAAACTTAAATAGTGTAATTGATTTGTAGATAAAGAAGGTATTAAATATTATTGAAATTAGATGTAAGTTTAAATGGTGTGATAAGTTAGTAGATAAAGTAGGTATTAGATATTATTGAAATTAGATGTAAGCTTAAATGGTGTGATTACTTAGGAGATAAAAGGTATTAGATATTAATGAAATTAGATGTAAGTGTCAATGGTGTAATAAGTTAGTAGATAAAGAAGGTATAAGATATTATTGAAATTAGATGTAAGTGTAAATGGTGTGATTAGTTAGTAGATAGAGAAGGTATTAGATATTATAAAAATTAGATGTAAGCTTGAATGGTGTGATTAGTTAGGAGATAAAAAAGGTATTAGATATTAATGAAATTAGATGTAAGTGTAAATGGTGTGATAAGTTAGTAGATAAAGAAGGTATTAAATATTATTGAAATTAGATGTAAGTGTAAATGGTGTGATTAGTTAGCAGATAAAGAAGGTATTAGATATTATAAAAATTAGATGTAAGCTTGAATGGTGTGATTAGTTAGGAGATAAAAAAGGTATTAGATATTAATGAAATTAGATGTAAGTGTAAATGGTGTGATAAGTTAGTAGATAAAGTAGGTATTAGATATTATTGAAATTAGATGTAAGCTTAAATGGTGTGATTACTTAGGAGATAAAAGGTATTAGATATTAATGAAATTAGATGTAAGTGTCAATGGTGTAATAAGTTAGTAGATAAAGAAGGTATAAGATATTATAAAAATTAGATGTTAGCTTGAATGGTGTGATTGGTTTGTAGATAAAGAAGGTATTAAATATTATTGAAATTAGATGTAAGTGTAAATGGTGTGATTAGTTAGCAGATAAAGAAGGTATTAGATATTATAAAAATTAGATGTAAGCTTGAATGGTGTGATTACTTAGGAGATAAAAGGTATTAGATATTAATGAAATTAGATGTAAGTGTCAATGGTGTGATTAGTTAGTAGATAAAGAAGGTACTAGATATTATTGAAATAATATGTAAGTATAAATGGTGTGATTAGTTTGTAGATAAAGAAGGTATTAGATATTATAAAAATTAGATGTAAGTATAAATGGTGTGATTAGTTTGTAGATAAAGAAGGTATTAGATATTATAAAAATTAGATGTAAGTATAAATGGTGTGATTAGTTTGTAAATAAAGAAGGTATTAGATATTATAAAAATTAGATGTAAGTATAAATGGTGTGATTAGTTTGTAGATAAAGAAGGTATTAGATATTATAAAAATTAGATGTAAGTATAAATGGTGTGATTAGTTTGTAAATAAAGAAGGTATTAGATATTATTGAAATTAGATGTAAGCTTAAATGGTGTGATTAGTTAGGTAATTAAAGAGGTATTAGATATAATTTAAATTAGATGTAAGTGTAAATGGTGTGATTAGTTAGTAGATAAAGAAGTTACTAGATATTATTGAAATAATATGTAAGTATAAATGGTGTGATTAGTTTGTAGATAAAGAAGGTATTAGATATTATAAAAATTAGATGTAAGCTTAAATGGTGTGATTGATTTGTAGATAAAGAATGTATGAAATATTATTGAAATTAGATGTAAGTGTAAATGGTGTGATTAGTTAGTAGATAAAGAAGGTATTAGATATTATAAAAATTAGATGTAAGCTTGAATGGTGTGATTGATTTGTAGATAAAGAAGGTATTAAATATTATTGAAATTAGATGTAAGTGTAAATAGTGTAATTAGTTAGTAGATAAAAAATGTAATAGATATTAATGAAATTAGATGTAAGTGTAAATGGTGTGATAAGTTAGTAGATAAAGAAGGTATTAAATATTATTGAAATTAGATGTAAGCTTAAATGGTGTGATTACTTAGGAGATAAAAGGTATTAGATATTAATGAAATTAGATGTAAGTGTCAATGGTGTAATAAGTTAGTAGAAAAAGAAGGTATAAGATATTATAAAAATTAGATGTAAGCTTGAATGGTGTGATTGATTTGTAGATAAAGAAGGTATTAAATATTATTGAAATTAATTGTAAGTGTAAATGGTGTGATTAGTTAGTAGATAAAGTAGGTATTAGATATTTTTGAAATTAGATGTAAACTTAAATAGTGTGATTGATTTGTAGATAAAGAAGGTATTAAATATTATTGAAATTAGATGTAAGTTTAAATGGTGTGATAAGTTAGTAGATAAAGTAGGTATTAGATATTATTGAAATTAGATGTAAGCTTAAATGGTGTGATTACTTAGGAGATAAAAGGTATTAGATATTAATGAAATTAGATGTAAGTGTCAATGGTGTAATAAGTTAGTAGAAAAAGAAGGTATAAGATATTATAAAAATTAGATGTAAGCTTGAATGGTGTGATTGATTTGTAGATAAAGAAGGTATTAAATATTATTGAAATTAGATGTAAGTTTAAATGGTGTGATAAGTTAGTAGATAAAGAAGGTATTAAATATTATTGAAATTAGATGTAAGCTTAAATGGTGTGATTGATTTGTAGATAAAGAAGGCATTAAATATTATTGAAATTAGATGTAAGTGTAAATGGTGTGATTAGTTAGTAGATAAAGAAGGTTCTAGATATTATTGAAATAATATGTAAGTATTAATGGTGTCATTAGTTTGTAGATAAAGAAGGTATTAGATATTATAAAAATTAGATGTAAGCTTAAATGGTGTGATTAGTTAAGAAATAAAAAGTATTAGATATTAATAAAATTAGATGTAAGTGTCAATGGTGTAATAAGTTAGTAGATAAAGAAGGTATAAGATATTATAAAAATTAGATGTAAGCTTGAATGGTGTGATTAGTATAGGAGATAAAAAGGTATTAGATATTAATGAAATTAGATGTAAGTGTAAATGGTGTGATTAGTTAGTAGATATGGAAGGTAATAGATATTATAAAAATTAGATGTAAGCTTAAATGGTGTTACTGATTTGTAGATAAAGTAGGTATTAGATATTATTGAAATTAGATGTAAGCTTAAATGGTGTGATGAGTTAGGAGATAAAGAAGGTATTAAATATTATTGAAATTAGATGTAAGTGTAAATGGTGTGATTAGTTAGTAGATAAAGAAGGTATTAGATATTATAAAAATTAGATGTAAGCTTGAATGGTGTGATTAGTTAGGAGATAAAAAAGGTATGAGATATTAATGAAATTAGATGTAAGTGTAAATGGTGTGATAAGTTAGTAGATAAAGTAGGTATTAGATATTATTGAAATTAGATGTAAGCTTAAATGGTGTGATTACTTAGGAGATAAAAGGTATTAGATATTAATGAAATTAGATGTAAGTGTCAATGGTGTAATAAGTTAGTACAAAAAGAAGGTATAAGATATTATAAAAATTAGATGTAAGCTTGAATGGTGTGATTGATTTGTAGATAAATTAGGTATTAGATATTATTGAAATTAGATGTCAGCTTAAATGGTGTGATTAGTTAGGAGATAAAAAAGGTAATAGATATTAATGAAATTAGATGTAAGTGTAAATGGTGTGATAAGTTAGTAGATAAAGTAGGTATTAGATATTATTGAAATTAGATGTAAGCTTAAATGGTGTGATTGATTTGTAGATAAAGAAGGTATTAAATATTATTGAAATTAGATGTAAGTGTAAATGGTGTAATTAGTTAGTAGATAAAAAATGTAATAGATATTAATGAAATTAGATGTAAGTGTAAATGGTGTGATAAGTTAGTAGATAAAGAAGGTATTAAATATTATTGAAATTAGATGTAAGCTTAAATGGTGTGATTGATTTGTAGATAAAGAAGGTATTAAATATTATTGAAATTAGATGTAAGTGTAAATGGTGTGATTAGTTAGTAGATAAAGTAGGTATTAGATATTTTTGAAATTAGATGTAAACTTAAATAGTGTAATTGATTTGTAGATAAAGAAGGTATTAAATATTATTGAAATTAGATGTAAGTTTAAATGGTGTGATAAGTTAGTAGATAAAGTAGGTATTAGATATTATTGAAATTAGATGTAAGCTTAAATGGTGTGATTACTTAGGAGATAAAAGGTATTAGATATTAATGAAATTAGATGTAAGTGTCAATGGTGTAATAAGTTAGTAGATAAAGAAGGTATAAAATATTATTGAAATTAGATGTAAGTGTAAATGGTGTGATTAGTTAGTAGATAGAGAAGGTATTAGATATTATAAAAATTAGATGTAAGCTTGAATGGTGTGATTAGTTAGGAGATAAAAAAGGTATTAGATATTAATGAAATTAGATGTAAGTGTAAATGGTGTGATAAGTTAGTAGATAAAGAAGGTATTAGATATTATAAAAATTAGATGTAAGCTTGAATGGTGTGATTAGTTAGGAGATAAAAAAGGTATTAGATATTAATGAAATTAGATGTAAGTGTAAATGGTGTGATAAGTTAGTAGATATAGTAGGTATTAGATATTATTGAAATTAGATGTAAGCTTAAATGGTGTGATTACTTAGGAGATAAAAGGTATTAGATATTAATGAAATTAGATGTAAGTGTCAATGGTGTAATAAGTTAGTAGATAAAGAAGGTATAAGATATTATAAAAATTAGATGTTAGCTTGAATGGTGTGATTGGTTTGTAGATAAAGAAGGTATTAGATATTATAAAAATTAGATGTAAGTATAAATGGTGTGATTAGTTTGTAAATAAAGAAGGTATTAGATATTATTGAAATTAGATGTAAGCTTAAATGGTGTGATTAGTTAGGTAATTAAAGAGGTATTAGATATAATTTAAATTAGATGTAAGTGTAAATGGTGTGATTAGTTAGTAGATAAAG